>PVJC01003841.1:0-67574 GCA_004026665.1 Murina feae | reverse complement strand
AACAGAAGTAGGAAATAAGGAGGAAAGAAAAGTTTATAAATGATGAGTCAGTAGGAAAAGTGTTACATAAAGGAGAAAAATTGTGTGAGAGGAAGAAGCCAATAAGGAAGTCAAATACAATTGTGTGTGAAGGGGATAAGATTAAAAAAGAAAGTTAATAGGGGTGACCAGGCCAGCAGGGGAGGGCAGTTAGGGGGATCAGGCAGGCAGGCAGGCAGGTGGTTAGGGCAGGCAGGCAGGTTAGCGGTTAAGAACCAGAGGTCCTGGATTGTGAGAGTCCCCAAGAACTCCATATTGGAGAGGATGCAGGTTGGGCTGAGGGACCGCTCACCTGCCCCCCCCCCCCCCATGCAAGAATTTCGTGCACCAGGCCCCTAGTATAGGATATATTTTTATTGATTTCAGAGAGGAAGGGAGAGGGGAGAGAGAGAGAGAGAGAAACATCAGTGATGAGATAAAATCATTGATTGGCTGCCTCCTGCATGCCCCCTATTGGGGACTGAGCCCACAACCTGAGCATGTGCCCTTGACCAGAATCAAACCTTGGACCTTTCAGTCCACAGGCCAATGCTCTATCCACTGAGCCAAACCAGCTAGGGCTATTGCCATATCTTATCTGCACTAAACATTTGATCCATAAATACACATAACATGGTATAATTTGCGAAAATAGTAAAGTTTTAAAGAAGTATGCTTAAAAACCTACAAAATGAAAGATGAGGATTCTAAGATTACATTTTAAATAAAAATTCTGAAAATAAAACAGTAATTAGGACAGTCCTAAGATATTATTATTATTATTATTATTATTATTATTATTATTATTATTAACTAGGGGCCCAGTGAATGAAATTTGTGCACTGGGGGTGGGGTCCTGCGCCCAGCCTGCCCCCTCTTACATACTGGGAGCCCTCAGAGGGTGTCCTACTGAAGGCTTAGACCTGCTCCCTGCTCCCCAAGAGCAGGCCTAAGCCGCAGTCTGGCCTCCCTTTGTGGGAGGTGACCAGGCTAATCAGGGGAAGCCACCAGCCCCATCACCCTGCTGCTGCAGCCACTGCCAGTCACCACAGCCACCAAGGTGTTTTCATCAACCCAGAATCCAGTCCCTTCACCATGAAAAAATGACAACTTTTTTTTTTTTTAGTATATTTTATTAATTTTTTTACAGAGCGGAAGGGAGAGGAATAGAGAGTTAGAAACATCGATGAGAGAAACATCAATCAGCTGCCTCCTGCACACCTTCTACTGGGGATGTGCCCGCAACCAAGGTACATGCCCTTGACCGGAATCAAACCCGGGACCTTTCAGTCCTCAGGCCGATGCTCTATCCACTGAGCCAAACCGGTTAGGGCGACAACTTTCTTTAGGCATGTTCAAGATGTGTCTTTCATAGGATATGACCGATCTTTCTTTCTTTCTTTCTTTCTTTCTTTCTTTCTTTCTTTCTTTCTTTCTTTCTTTCTTTCTTTCTTTCTTTCTTTCTTTCTTTCTTTCTTTCTTCTCACCTGAGGATATGTTTCCATTGATTTTTAGAGAATGTAGAAGAGAAGGGAAAAACAGAGAGAAACAACAAAGTGAGAGGAACACTTTGCTTGGTTGCCTCCTGCATATGCCCTGACCTGGGCCCTGGCCAGGGAGGAGCCTGCAACCTAGGTACATGCCCTTGGTCAGAATTGAACCCAGACCCTGCAGTCAGCAGGCTGAGACATTGTGCACTGAGCCAAACTGGCTAAAGCAGGATATGACATTTCTTAGCCCTCCAGCAGTGGACCTTCATTTCTTTTTCTCTAGGAGTCAGGTGGAAAAACCCTAGATTGCCCTTTTGGATTCTTATTACCCAAGTTACTAAGAATATTACCAGTGGCATAAGGGAGCTTAGCCAATGAGTAGTCAAAAAAGGTGTTTCTCTGCAGTTCACTCTGATCATCGGCTCCAGCCCTGCCTCTCCAATCCAAGCTCCACCCCTACCCAGGCCTATAACCTCTTTCCCAGGATGCAGGCCTGGGCAGGGGACCTCCAGAACCCTGAAATTACTGGCTCCGACCCTGCCCATGCCTGCTGCCTCTGCCTGAGGCTGCAGGCCTGGGCAGAAGACCCCCAAGCCCCTCTGATCGCCAGCTTCATAGAGCCCAGGCCTCTGCGATCACCTGCTCTGATCCTGCTCCCTGCCATTGCCAGCTCTGCCCCTGCCTCACTGGCAGCCTCTGGCCAAGGCTGCAGGCCTGGGCAAGGGACCTCCAGGCTCCTCCGATTGTGGGCTCCTCCCTTGCCCCACTACAGCCTCTGGCCAAGGCTACAGTGCCTGGGCAGAGGACCCCCACATCCCTGCATTGCCAGCTCTGCCTGTGCCCAGACCCCTGCGATCACAGGCTCCGCACCTGCCCCTCCAATCACTGGCTCCGCCCCTGCCCCACTACAGCCTGTGGCCAAGTCTTTAGGCCTGGGCAGGGGACCTCCAGATTCCTGCTTTGCCGGCTTCGGCTTCACCGGTACCCAGACCCCTGTGATGGCAGGATCTGCCCCTACTCCTCTGATTGCTGGCTCTGCGGAGCCCAGGCCCCTGTGATCTCCGGCCTTGCCCCTGCCCAGGCCTGAGGCCTCTGGCCCAGGCCTTATGCCTGGGTAGGGCACTCTCATACCGTCTGATTACTGGCTCCACCCCTGCCCCCTCCAATCACTCTTTCTGCCCTTGCCCATGCCTGAGGCCTCTGGCAAAGGCCTCTGGCCTGGGCAGGGGACCCCCAGACTCCTCTGATTGCCTGTTCTACCCCTCTGGCCCCCAGCCTCCCCTGCCACCTGCCTGGCTAACAGGCCTGACCACTTTAGTGGCAGGGATGAGCCATACTGGGCACTGCCATCTTGTGGCCATGGGGGCGGCCATCTTTGTGATGAAGTGATGCCTAATTTGCATATTACTCTTTTATTAGATAGATGTGGTATGATTTACATACAATGCACTGGTTTTAAGCATTCAGTTTAGTGAATTTTGACAATGTTATACATCCATGATCACTGTTCAAAACAAGGTATAGAACATTTCCATCATCCCAGAAAGCTCCCTTCTGCTCTTCCCAGTCATTTCCTCCTCCACCTCCCGCAGTGACCACTGTTCTATCAGCAAGGATTAGCTTTACCTTTTCTGGAATTTCATGTGGACTTAGTCAACCCATATGAATTCTTTTGTGTCTGGCATTTTTCACTCAACATTAATTTTTTTTGAGTGTCTTGCATGTTGTGTCACTCCAGAAGTTTATTTATTTTTATTCTGGTATGTAGACACTATAATGTGTCCATCATCATGTTGATGGATATTTGGGTCATGTTTTCTACTGCTATGACTGAGGCTGCTGTAAACATTTTCCTACAATTATTTAAGTTCTTATTTTTTTCATGCTAATGCTCTGAGATCAGGAGTTCTTTGCACAGTAACTCATACGAACAGTTTCCCAATCCTTTGCTTCAATTTTCCTTCATTGTTATCAATATTCAGGAGTTGGAAATGTTGGATTTTCCCCAGGGACTGATAAGTTGTAGGTACAGTATTGAGAAAGACAAAGTAAGAAAGCAGGTTCCCTGCACCCCGTTATACATCAACTTCCACTTCCGCTTCCTGAGGCAAGCCCGGTGAAATGCAAGTGTGCATGTTTTTGCATTTTCCTTTCCGAAGTCGCTCCTGTCACTACAAATTCATTCAGGAATTTATTATTTGTATATTCAACGAAAATTTATGAGACTCCTATCATGTGTTTGTTAGCTTGTGCTAAGCTCTGCCAACAGAAGGACAGGGCTCCTTTCAGATCAGAAACCAGGGGATGTTTGCTGGGCCAACATGATGCCTAATACAGAGAGGACATGACATGGGTATTTTTGAATTCATGGAGGAACTCTTGGTTTAGTGTGGAAATTGACCCTGAACACAAACTGGTATGGGAGAAGTATGGATCACGTACTTTGGAAACATCAAAACTATAAGTACATGTCTGTTTCTACCTACATTTGATTATGTTGTTGTCATGATATTTTCTCTGTTGGACTGCAGTTTATCTAATTATTGCTTTCCCCCCATTTCAGGGGTGCAACAGAGTCAGTTTCCTTCTTGTCTTGGTATCTCTAGCACTCAGGGGATGTCTTGGAACTCAAAAGGGAGTGACTAACTCTGTCTCAGTTTGCCCTCTCCCACCCCCCAACCCTCCCAAAAGAGAAAAATATGCAGGAAAGGGCCATTTGAGATGGGCCTTGAAGAGAACAGGTGCTGGTGGTAGTGTGGGATGGTATTCCAAATAATAAACAGTTTGACCTAAGAAGGTACTTTGGGTACTGTTTTAAAAAATGTTCCTATTTAGTGTTCTTGAATCACCATCATGATTTTTTTCTTTCTTTATTAATTAAAGTATTACATATGTGTCCTTATCTCCCCATTGCCTCCCTGCCCCTCTGCCGCCCCCCCCCCAACATGCCCTCACCCCCTGGTGTCTGTGTCTACTGATTATGCTTATATGCATGCATACAAGTCCTTCGGTTGATCTCTCCTCCTTGCCCCCCACCCTCCTCTACCTTCCCTCTGAGGTTTGAGCATCTGATCTCTGTCTCTGGATCTGTTTTCGTTCATCAGTTTATGTTGTTTCTTATATTCCACAAATGAGTGAGATCATGTGATATTTATCTTTCTCTGACTGGCTTATTTCACTTAGCATAATGCTCTCCAGTTCCATCCATGCTGTTGCAATAGTAGGAGTTCCTTCTTTTTTACAGGAGCATGGTATTCCATTGTGTAGATGTACCACAGTTTTTCAATCCATTCATCTGCTGATGGGCACTTAGGCTGTTTCCAAATCTTAGCTATGGTGAATTGTGCTGCTATGAACATAGGGGTGCTATATCCTTTCTGATTGGTGTTTCTAGTTTCTTAGGACATATTTCTAGAAGTGGGATCACTGGGTCAAAGGGAGTTTCATTTTTAGTTTTTTGAGGAAATTCTATACTGTCTTTCACAGTGGCTGTACCAGTCTGCATTCTCACCAGCAGTGCATAAGGGTTCCTTTTTCCCCATATCCTCTCCAGCACTTGTCCTTTGTTGATTTGTTAATGATAGCCTTTCTGACAGGTGTGAGATGATACTGCATTGTCATTTTGATTTGCATCTTTTGGATGATTAATGACTTTGAGCATATTTCCTATGTCTCTTGGCCTTCCTTATGACCTCTTTCAAAAAGTGTCTATTTAGATCCATTGCCCATTTTCTGATTAGGTTGTTTATCTTCCTTTTGTTAAGTTGTATGAGTTCCCTGTAAATGTATGAGTTCCCTGTAAATGTCATTGGAGATAACATTGGCAAATATGTCTTCCCATACAGTGGCCTTGTTGTTTGTTGATGGTATCAACAAGATTTTTTAATTCCTTTTAGCAATTCAGTTTTTAATTAACTTTTAAAAAGTCTTTTCTACTCCTATATCTACATTGCAAAAGGATCTTAGCCAAAATTGTTTTCTTATAAAAGATTATATTCTTGTCATTATAAGAAAACACAATTATTCCACAGAATGTCTTAAATTCAAAAGAAGATGACAGAAACAAAGTAGCTGGCTAGCATTTTAACAAATGCTTTCATCTTGAATAGAATGAATAAGGGAAGTTGTTTTGTTAATGATTTTTATCTTTTCCAGCAGAAGAATGATATGTTTTACAAATCATTAAAAAAGTTACATGGTTTCTTCTTCATAATTGATAATCAAATCTAGCCAAATTAGTTTATTGCTGAAGACTATGCATTCCATTGGTTTAAGGAGACCGTTATTAACAACAGAATTAGAATCTCTTTGACATGTAGCAATGTAAGTGGAAACTTACATAAGGATTCAGAAGAGTACTTTAGCATTACTTTTTTCCCCCTTTATGCTTACAGGCATTGAGTAAATTGCATATGAAACTTCACTGATTGAGTGTTGAAGGTCATCTTCTGGCAAGCATGCCACACAATGATTCTGGGCATTGTGAATTCTAAGATGTAAATTACAGGAGTTTTGAAGACAAGAATGATTCTCCCAGGCAATGCACTACACAAAGCAGCTGAGTGGAGATTTCATCATTTATGTTTTATTTTGGAGACGATCATTTTAATTCTTTCCTTCCCTATTTTGCGCTAGTAGCTTTCAAAATAAAAGAAATCTCACATTCTTTTCAGGTATAATGTGGACGTCTTATAGATCAAAATTCAGAATAAAAACATTTTCTCATGCCTTAAACCAATTGAGAAGCATTAATTAAGCTTTACAAAGCAACTCTAAGATGATTTTATCAATTAAAAAACATAATTGTAAAGTCTGTACTCAACTTTCAATTACTGTATGTCCCTGTAGAGAAAAAGCATAGATAACAGAAACCACAGATAATGCCCAAACTGTTACAGAAGACCAAAGAAATACCAAGCATGCTTCCTAGAGAATGGGAGGGACCCCGTTTATTAACACTAGTGGACTTCGGGAATAATTTCCAAATCAGAGTTGAAGAAACATGCAGAGAGCCTGTCTATATATATCCCCCTGGGGTCTTTGTCTTGCGGATATGCCCCCTGCCTGCTTCATGGCCCTGCAGGAAGGCCCCCAGGTGTCAGGCCACATCTGATGGTCCATCCTGGGGCCAGGGATAACAACCTCCCCCCCCAGGACAGTGTATTGTTCACAGTTTTTATGGCCTAACATTCCCTGCAAGACCAGTTTCCTCCTCAAAGCCATTTCTAGTAATATGTGTTATTGCCTGTCTGCAATCTGCAAAGTGAATCACCTACACATGGTTGCATTTTATTGAACTTTAGAGATGAGAGAGTTCTCCTTCTTGATAAACTATGTAAGCTAAGCCCAGTTCATATGATAAACAGCAATGAGACCCACTAGTGTGACAAATGACTTGCTAGAATGGTTAATAGCATTATTATTTATAAAGGGGAGCGAACGAAAGTGAGCTCTAAATTTTCTACAATTGAGAGTGTTTGAGTAAATTATGGTCCATCAACCTCATGTCATGCAGCTACCATTACAAAAGATGTAAGTAGGTAGCAACAGCTTCAGCTGAGACATCCCTGCTTCTATGCTGGCGTCTGTATTTCCCATATCTGGGTTGGATGCCCTCCTCCTGGATTCTGCCTTTGGGGTTGAATATACCCTATTGTATTTATATGCTGCTCTTTGAAGGTTGAAACCATGGCAACCTTGTTTATCATTTCATTTCCAGATCCTACACAAGTGCCCATCATCATCATCCATGAAATATTACTTAAAATTGGATACAATGTTATTAATACAAGCAGGAAACTCAAGGTGAAAATGTATTCAGAACTCTATACACAGGCACATATTTCCAGGCTCTCTCGCTTTCTGTGCCACTTCATTCCATATTTAGTGTTATTCCTCCTCTACCTGCTTTCCCTGCTTGGTATCCAAGAACCAGAGTAGATGATTTGGAGTGGCAGGATGCTTGGCTGTCACAGATAATGTACAAGCATTTGGACGTAGTGCTAACAGAGAAGCAACTTTTTGACACAGCCTAGAAAACAAATCCCTAAACTTTTAGCTTTTTAAAAATATATATATTTTATTGATTTTTTACAGAAAGGAAGGGAGAGCGATAGAGAGTTAGAAACATAGATGAGAGAGAAACATCTACTCCCCACTGGGAGTGTGCCCGCAACCAAGATACATGTCCTTGACCGGAATCGAACCCTGGACCTTTTAGCCCGCAGGCTGATGCTCTATCCACTGAGCTAAACCAGTCAGGGCAACTTTTAGCTTTAAAAAAAAATCCATAAATGTGCTCACAGACACTCTCACTCCGCAGCTGAGATGCCCCCTAAATCTGAGGGAATCACGCCTTCTCAGTGACCTCTCGAGCCTGACAAGGAGACAAGGTGAGTGTCAAACTCGGGCCCAGATTTCCTGCCGCTCAGAGCAGTGCCTTCGGAGTGCCCCATGGTCTTGGGTTGCCATAACCAAACACCGCCGACCAGGTGGCCTAAACAACAGGCATGTGTTTCTCAGTTCTAGAGGCTGGTAAGTCAAAACCAAGATGCAGGGAGATTCAGTGTCTAGTGAGAGTCCTCTTTCTGGCTTGCAGGTGCCCTTCTCACTGTGTCCTCACATAGTAGGGAGAGAGGGGAGGAGGGGAGAGAGAGAGAGAGAGATTCGGTCTCTTCTTTTGCTTGTAAAGGCATTAGCCCCATATGGGACTCCCCACTCATGGCATCATGTAAACCTATTTACCTCCCAAGGCTCATCTCCAAAAACCAACAGAACATGAGTAAGGATTTCAACCTATGAATTTTGGAGGGACACAAACCTTCTTTCCTGACACCTATGCATCTTAAAGGGAGAGCAGAAAGGGGACCAACTGAGCATCAGTCCTGTGCTACTCAGGACTTACGCAGTTTTCCTTGGTCACGTCAGTTCCATTTCCACAAATTTAGGACTAGTTTTGCTTTAAAAATTTATCTTTGAAAAAAGAATGAATACTTTTTCTCACATTAGGGCTAGCTGTGAAGAATCTCATAATTAAGTTCAGGTGATGTCATTGTGGTCCGGTGGAACTGGAATAGATGTAATAACGATGGGGCCTACCTTTGTAAGGGGTGGAGGGTGGCTCCCTGCATGTTTCAAGATGAGGTCCAGTTCTAGAGCAAGAATACCTCCCAAGTGTGAGGAACCCAAGAACGGAGGGAGACCCAGATTTGGACAATATCCCAAAGTGCAGGAAGGAGTGTTTATCTTCAGATACCAGGTCTCTACCATGTGGCTGGGGTTTCAGTGCTCTTAGAGCATCTTGCCTTTTGCCTTCTCACCACTTACACCGATTGTAGTTATGTACCTACTTGTGTGATTTTTTTGGACGCTCTCTCTCATTAGGCAAACTCCATGCGTTTTTGTCTTGTTGTGTTCTTGCTACTCTAGCCTCAGGCTTAGCACAGTGTTTGGCACATAATAAACGTGCATATGTATTTCTTGACTGGATAAATGATTGCATAAAGTGAGTTAATCTGAGTTCATTGCATGTATATCCAGAGGGACTGAGTTAGCAAGTAGAGTAGACACACGGAGCTTATTTTTAAATATATTTTTATTGATTTCAGAGAGGAAGGGAGAGGGAGAGAGAGATAGAAACATCAATGATGAGAGAGAATCATGGATCGGCTGCCTCCTGCATGCCCCACACTGGGGATCAAGCCCGGAATCCCAGCACGTACCCCTGACTAGAATTGAACCTGAGACCCTTCAGTCTGCAGGCTAATACTCTATCCGTTGAGTCAAACCAGCTAGGGCACACAGAGCTTTATTTGTGGAGAACAAGGCAAAACCACAGTTATCAAATGGGTTAGGACCAGAAAAGTAAGCCCTTATGCTTAGACTCAGAGTGTGAGGTCACAGTTATTTGTCTCTTCCGCCTAAGGTCAGATTGGATCCTGGGGCTTTTGGATGAGGACCGAGCATAGGTGTCCATGGGTGCTCTCAGCAGCATTAGGAAGTCTGGAAGCAATGCAGGGGAAGGGCTGACACAATGGGTTTTGAACACATTTGGTTTAATTTATCCCTTTAAGTTCAGAGGGCAATTACAGATCTCTTGGAGTGAAGGGTGTACGTAGATTCCTTTTCTCCCTTTCTCTAGCTAACGTCTTTGGTTCAGCCTGAATTACGATATTTGAAGTCAAGAAAAACAGCAGCGATCATCTGAAAACATACCACCATCACCCTATCCCTGCCTCTCCAAACAACTTTAGTGTTCTGGACACACACAGACACACGCACACGCACACGCACACACAATCAGTGGATGGAAATGTATTGTTTGTGCACAGTCCCCAGGGCACATTGGGAAAGCAACACTTGGGTCCTTCCCCCTTCCTTGAGTAGGAGAGAGGCCTAATAGGATCCTGGTGAACAGCAGTGGATCGAGCACATATTTACACGTTCAGTGTTGGAGGGCTTGCACGGTGTGCTCTGTACCCTGACCCTCGCTGACGCTCAGCTGGGTGCTCACCATCTCTCGTTCACAGGAGGGCCAGTGCCATCTTGCAGCCAGGTTCTCTCTCCAATAAACCACACTGCTTAGCGCTCACCCTTGTGTGATAAAACTGTGGCGGGGCTAATAATAGAAACCACAAATCCTGCCTGCCAATCCGGCATTCTAACCTCTAATCCACTTGTAGCAAGGGCAAATGTTTTCAGGAAAATAAAATGACTGCACGGAACACAGTGAAACGCTCCCTCAGAGAGTCCACCCTCCACACCTTCCTCAGAGATTTAGTTTCAACCTTCCAACTTCTAATCTGATCTCAATTATAAAATCAACGGAAAAAAATGAAAATAGAAAGCAGGCATGAGAGAGAATGAGATAAATTTCATCACTGTTACAACTTTGGTAACGATGGGAAATTGTCTTGTTTCAGTATAATGCAAAGGGCCTAAACAGTGGTTCTCCACATTCTGGCCCTTTAAATACAGCTCCTCATGTGGTGACCCAGCCATAAAGTTATTTTTGTTGCTGCTTCATAACTGTAATGTTGCTACTGTTATGAATCGTCATATAAATATGTGATAGGCAGGATGGTCTTAGGCGACCCCTGTGAAAGGGTTGTTCGACCGCCAAGGAGGTCGCAACCCACAGCCTAATAGAAGTTCAGGATTAGATTGCTAAGACTCTTAGGTTTATCCAGTGGAACGTTGGCTAAGTGGGTGAATTCCTGAATCGAGTGACTAGATTTGAGGACCCGAGGCAACTTGCTCAGTGGAAATCCCCTCAGGCGACCTAAGTGTGAGCCTCAACTCACCCAAGGTATCTGCTTCAAAGGGGCAAACTGTTTCACCGCCGGACCCTTGGAGCTCTTACCTGTAAAATGGCGTGGAAAGCAGCAGCACCGTTTGCAGCACAGAATGGATAGGAAATGCTGAATAAGCTGTAAATCTATCTAACGACCAGGAGTTATCATCACTGGACACAAATCCATTTATTGTTCCTGATTGGCTGTACACATAATTCCAGATCCCCACAAAATAGCTCAGCCTTCGTTTCCAGCTGTGTGGTATGCAGCTTCCAAACATTTCGTCGGAAACCTGGCCTCTTACACTCTAGTCTTGAGGGTCTACACAGAACTCTGGGGCTCAGTTAACGCTTCCAGCTCCAGCCAGCTAAGGAGCAGGAATTCCTGACTTAATCTGTGTTTTATTGATTGGTTGATTGATTGATTTTAGAGAGAGAGGAAGAGAGAGAGAAACATTGAGTTGTTTTTCTGCTTATTTATGCATTCATTGGTTGCTTCTTGTATGGGCCCTGACCGGAGATTGAACCCATAACCTTGGTGTAGCAGGATGATGCTCTAGCCAACCGAGCTACCTGGCTAGGACTTCCATCTGCATTTTAACCCGTGCAGCCTTTCTACCTCCTGATCACTGACACACTTTCACAAAGACGGAAACCAGAGGGGAATCAAACAGGAACTTTGGTGAGAGATGAGTTCTGGGAGAAATCTGATTTAAGAAGTGAGATATGTAATCAGGACTTAGAAAGCTGTGGCTACAGACTTTTCTTATGAGGCTTTCGCTTTCTCAGTTTTGGAACTCCATGCTTGCTTTGCTGTGTGGTGAGTGTCTGTGAATTGAGGTACTAGTACACTGAGATTTCTCCGCTGGTAATGTGATAAACTTCAAATATTATCCTCGTACAATATCATTTTTTAATTTTCATGGCACTGATGAAACTAATGAGAAACAACCATATGCTGTTGGGGAGAGTGAGTGAGCGTATTTTCAGCCTGAGTTTTTTGGTGGTTAAATTTTTCTAATTAAATGCATGATGATAGATTTATTATTGAAAAAATAAAGACATCAAGTAAAAGCAGCAACACGCTCCAACATTTACTCTATTTTAGTCAAGAAGCCAATTTATTAGTTTGTGTGTGTCTTTCCAATATTTGTATTCAAATACAAGTATATATTTGTAGCTTCTCTTTTTATTTCACAAAGGTAAGTCATCTACTCTTTTATGCCATATATTATGGATGTGTTTAAATAATCATAATAATAAAACTTCATTTTAAGAGGGTAGATGTTTTAGGCCTAGACGTTTGCTAGTCAGTAACATCTAACTGAGATCCTCGTAGTTAACAGGTTTATGCTTGGCTAGAGTCGCTGCTAGTCAGGTTTTCCTTGGTTCCCATAGGCTACCATGTGATGATATCTTCACTCTGGTCTGCAATGAAATAAAACCTGAAGAGAAAGAAGAAGATATGAAGTGGAACAATGTGGTTAAGCAATTCCCATGACTTTAGCCTTAAAAAAAAAAAAAAAGGGAAGAAAGGAAAAACAACAACAACTCCCTTCGAAGTAAGGCCAAAGAGAATATTAAACGCACACACTATGAGTCAAAGACAATAGTATTAACGTGTCTTCATCAAAGTGGGTCGTTGGTCTTGGCTGCCTGTGAGAAATTTAAACTAAACGGTGGCAGCCTGTGCTTTCTGTCAGTGCTTGGGTATCAAACCACAAGTGTCTGAGTCCTTATTGCTCAGTGTCTGCGGTGTTGTGTTTCAGTGTTGTTGTTGTTTTTGTTTTTGTTTTTTTGAAAAACTTTTTCTTTTCATTTTGGCCCTTGAGTATCCAAAGAATGCATTTGTTAACAAAAAAATAAGGCTAGCCAATAGATGGAGAAAAATAAGAAAACTCCTCCATGATTCAAGACAAGATTGGTATCTTTTTTTTCCCCCCAATCTTTTCTTTTTTCAAGCAGAATTAATTTAGAAGTATGAGTCAAGAAAAATTACAACATCACACCCTGGCCAGCTAACCACAGACAATGGCTGTGTGACCAATGGAATTCATGGGGGAAGGGAAGTTCAGAGAGCAACGAGGAACTTCTCTGTCATCTCAGAGTTTCACAGTACACACAGGAAGCATTTGTAGCTGGCCCTCTGTTAGCCTGGAAGATTAGCTAATCTCTTGTTTCACCATAAAATGCATTTTTAGCCCAAGGTCCTGAACTGCAAGCAAAGACTCACTGTGGCAGACTCTCAGTCTCTCCTGAATTACCGTTGAAAGATTCGTTACATTGCTCATGTTCACTTGGGCAATCAGGAAGCTGAGATGGTTTCTGGGATTCTGGGATGTGCTGGGTTGTACAGGGGTGGACCCTTCATAGCCCACCAATGGAGCAAGCCAATTCCCAGGTCTTGCTTGCCCTGTGAATTCTGCAACAGTGTTCTTAGAGTAGTATCAGATTTCTGAAGCCAAGAGATGGATTAACTGTCCAGGTGCCCCAGCCAAATTCCAACTCAAATGAATACATCCTGTCTATGCAACTTTTCACCTCTGTATAGTGGGACTGTGACTCCTGCTATTCACAGAATAAAGATAAGCAGCTACCTTTTACCACAGTGGTTTCTAAATACTATTACTACTAGCCTGCTTCATCATTTGGGTTGCCCCTTAGCCCTTTTTTGCTAGATATAGTCATTTATTTCTAAAATGCTTGGAGAAATTTTTGAAATGATAATTATTTTAATTTTTATGAAGAATTCACACATTTATTGTGCAAGAAAAGGCTTTAATGATGATCTAACCCAATGGTCCAATGTCTTTTATTTTAGAAAAAGAGACACGAGAAGCCCAGAGAGGTTAAGCGCCTGTTCAATGTCACTCAGCTAGTTAGTCCCTACAGATAAGCACATGGTTAATTCTGACACTATTCCCACAGGTCCTTATTAAGCAAAGGCCCTAAGAGAAAAGTTTTGTCACACATTCTACACCGAGCACTTTGTGGGGACACCACCAAGAATGCTTTCCTCCTGAGATCAGCGTGGAGGGTCAGCTGCTTGTAGGGTTTCCTGTGACCGAGGCAGCGTGACAGCAGGGGAGGACCTTTCACATTTGTCTTTCTGAATAACCCCATAACTAAGGTGGAATTTAGACTAGATTCCAAATTTCAAATATGGCCTAATTCATGTGCTTTACCCATCTTGACCCACCTGGTTCTCTCTTTACATATAAAATGCAAATTATAAAATAAACATTAGGATCAGTAAGGGTGAAGGGAAAATTGTTTTGTTTTTATAGGAAAATAATAAAAATAGATCAAATTTGTACACAGAAATATCATAAAGTTCCTATCAGTATCTGGAAAAGGGTGTCAGCTTTGGCTATGAGTTTCTTAGTGGCCTCAGCAAAGTAGGATAGATGATACATTATAAGATGCAGAATATTTGTATGATTAAGAAACTCAATTCAAGAGAAGCATAGTGTTTACTCATAGTAAGACCGGAAATTTCTTCCCTTAATAACATCCTCTCAGTAGATATAGCAGTGAATTTCATACAGATATTTTTCATTATGTTCCTCCATGCAAGCTGAAGGCACAACAACCAATGCGAATCAGAAAAGGTGTTTCCAGGATATTGAGGGTGGGTGCAAAGCAATGGCTCTGAGTGCACACCACAAAGCTCAGAAATAATGGATTATATGGCCTTCTGTACAGAAAGAGTGAAATAGACAGTCCAGTGAAGATACTGGTTCCTGAAGCAAAGGCTGCTGATGCTCCCCGATATCCATGTTCTCTGCTCCTTTTCAGGCCACAGATAGACTCCATTTCGCAGTGTCCTTTGCAGTTAGGTGTCACCATGGACTGAATCTGGGTGAATGGAATGTGAACTGTCCTGGCGCACCTGTTCACCGTTCCAGTCTTTTCCCATCCGCTCTCTGATCTCCGAGGGCCCCAAGGATCAAGGGGAGGCCCGAGCCACCATATGGAAGGAGCCTGGGTTCCTCAATGACTGTGTCTTCAGTGGACCCTGACATATACAAGAAATAAACTTTTATTTTATTTACTGAGCTTCATGGGTTCCTTTGTTTCAGGAGGCAGCATTAGATAAATAATATAATCTTCAAATTGTTGAAATTGTCAAGTCACATTGATGGGGCAGATGGCCTCAGTAGCCACACAATCCGATCCAGCTTCTTTATATTGAAAAAACAACCACCGAAATTACTACTATTTCGAGGCTATGCCATTTGACACCCGTTAATCTGTAGGAATCAGACTGCCTGGGCTTGAACCTTAACGTTACCATCCGTGGGCCTTGGGCAAGTTACCTCCCTCTCTAAGCCTCAGATTCTTTACCGGTAAAAGGGCAATAATAATGGGCCCTGCTCTCAGAGCTGTTGGAGGGAGAAGGGGCTCAGACTGGGATTTGGTCTGTGGCAGGCACATGATAAATATTAAGCAGTAGTGTTGCTATCCTTCAGAAATGCATACTCATATGTTTGGCTTCCATGGGGAAGGCCCAAGGCAGAATGAGCTGAGTCTGTGCTAAGCTGCCTGAGTTTCCAGCAGGAAAGCAGTTCAGAGCAGCCAGGCTCTCCTTCCCACCTTTCCTCTCCCCTTCTTTTGTCAATGCAACTAAAAGCCCATTCAGGCTGCCACAATCCGAGACCTGTTTAATCCATCTAAAATTTTTGAATGATTTTCATATGATCATAAGGATGAAATAACAGCAACAATAATAATAGTTCCTGAAAATAAGTACAGGCTTTTAAGTGTAAGAAGTTTTTATTTTTTTGTTCATTCAAAAAAGCCTGAGATGATTCTACCAGAGCATTTTTTTAATGTTGGAAAGTTGTATAATGTTCTTTGATAAGACATGTTTCTGGAAAGATCATTTTGCAAAAATAGACATTTTTGTATTGATGCAGGAAATAACTCAATTTCTGGGTGAGAGATTATGCACTAGGTAAATCTTACTTGAGGAATTTAGTGTCTTCTTTCCTCGCCCCTTACTGGAAATATAAACATAGCTGGAGTCTTGGCTAATAATAACCTCACAATATGTGCAGATCTGGCCTTCCTCAATGTCCTGCTGAGTTATTTGTGTCAGAGTGGATTTTATCATAAGCACGTTTCTCTTCTTGCTATCACATGATACACCATTGAATTTCCCATCATACAAACGTTCTAATCTCATTTACAGTCACGGAATTTGAAAATATATAATTAATCAGCATTTAAGTACCTTATAATCTGTGAAGGAAACCAGATATGGCGAGGCTAGAAGCTCTGTAGAGTTTTGCAGGGGCTTTGGACAAGGGGGACCTGTTTCCAGTCAACTATGAAAGAGGCCTATGTCTTCCCACAGCTCCTTAGTTTCTCTGTGACCCAGTTCCCATGTGTAAAAATTGAGTTTGTTTCTTTCAGTGTCTCCCCAATCTGATACAGTAGAATGAGCATCACAGGTCTAAGTTTATTGTCTTCGCTCATGATGCAGAATGCAACTCTCTGAAAGCCCACGGTTAGGATTGCCGTGTTTTTTGTGTTGTGGACCTGTGAAATACATACAGGGAGACCTGCCAGCTTCCTTGTTCTTAATTCTCTTTCATTTTATGAAATGACAAATGACAAGTTATATAGGAGTTGATCTGGGCTGCCTTCCTCCTATCCCATCCTATCCCGTTCAGCCATTTATTTTTACATTTAATTCACATGGCACTAAAAAAACTTCTCTTTCGAGAATGTATTTGGTCAAGTAGCAAAGTGATCAAGTGACTGAAGGTCTGACTTGATTTGAACTATTCACCAGTTCTTAATGTATTTAAAATTTAGCCATTTAGTTAGTCTGGCTGGTTCACAATGGACTCATTAATAGTTATCCTTTGTCCTAGGATTCCTCTCCATTCATCAAACATTCTGTGAGTGTAATTGGAAATAACGGGGAGCTTGCGAATGGATTTAGAGAACCATAGGAACCTTTACATTAGCAAGATGCTAACAGACAGAAGAACGCAAATTGAAAAAGAATGGGGCAATTTAGAAAGCTGAATTTCTCTGACTCATCAAAGAAGACGAGACTTTACCAAGGAAAATAGAGTGCAGAGTTATGTTTAAAAAGAACGGGCTGAGCTGATGTGCCATTTGAAAGAATGTTTCCCAACAAGACTGCAATGCATGCAAGACCCAGCCTGACCATGTGGTACATGATATCTATGTCTAAATAAACCTCAGCTGCACCTTGTCTCCCAGCCAGTTTGGTTCCTGGAATATTACTTAGTGTGATATGCCATTGGGCAATTTTATTATTTTGGAAGAAGAGGAAGTGAACAATAGCCAATCGCCAAGGAAAGCCAACCCCCTCTCCCCATTTAGTTCTGTGAGTCATGGAAGGTGTGCAGTGCGCTGAGGAAGCAACAAAATAGCAAGGGTTTAACACTCAAATGCTCCTGTACTCTAGGTTTTGGTGTTGTTGTTGTGTCCTTATTTCTGTTCTGCCATCAGTGGTGGCAGAGATTATTGGATAGGCCTTGGCCAGCTCCTAGGGCTGCTGCTCTGCCCAGTGACTGTATCTTTCCTGTCAACATGCTGATCATACTTGGAAATTATGAGTCAGTGAAAGGTAGCCGCAAGCAGTGGGGGTGGGTAGATTACGAGGGAAAGTGCAGCCAAGACTTCCTGTACTAACTCAGGGTCATTCGCTTTGGGGGAAGATAGGGACTCGCTATGGCAGTAGGAGCACTCCTATTCGCTTGACATCTGCTGTGTACAAAATGGGTTCAGAGAAAGTATGGGGAACAAATTTAAAAAGCAAACAGATTTAAACCTTCTTTTGCAGACGTCAGGGTGTGAGCCCTGTTATAACTGTTATTGACATCTTCAGCTTGCTATTACTTGGTGAAACTCATTAACTATTCACATTTGTCTGCCCTCATTCGACTCCTAGCAAATGCAGCTACAGTCCTATTTAAAATAATAGAGTGTGATTGGTAGCATTACTGATTTAACTGGAAATTAGAAGACTTAACATCTACAGAGCTTAGGTAATTGACACCAACAGCACTTTTCTTGTAATTTATGCACTCTGATTGATTTCATTCCCCAGCTAGTCCTAAAAGAATCTCTGAAGCATATTTAGCCATCAGATTACTGTGCAAAGGAATTAAATGAGTATTACCCTGCTTGCTGTCTATTCCAGAGCTGGCAGAAAGTTTCTGAGTGGTTTGCAGCGCAGAAGTCAGTCTAAAATTATCATGCTCCTACAAGAGTTCCGCCTCAGAGCAGATCTTTGTCAACTGTAAGTTTATAGGAAGAAATCTTCTTACTGATCACAGGGACACAATTACTAATGGGTCACTTACTTATGCTTTTAAGAGTATTTTTAGAAACTGTATATAGATATGTGTTCCCTACCATTCACTTACCTATAATAGTGCTGTTACAAATGACCCATTTCCAGATGTTCATTCACTGTGATATTTGCATCATAACATATGACCGTGCTTTATGCTCCCTAACCCTTCCCGACACATTGAACAGTGCTGAATACAGAATGTTGGATAAATGAGGAAGAAACACTAAATCCGTGTGTTCTACCCTAGAAATCACATAAAACAATGGCAAAGTGGAGGCAGTAAACTTACAGTGTTCAAGTAAATCGGGGGTATTATTTTTGACTATTTAGTTAGCAGAGTAGGCATGGTCTGGGATCTATCTACTAGTACCTGCCTATTTCTCTGCTTCATATAGCACCATATTTCCTCTTAAGACTTTTATTCAACCATGCGGAACAGTCCGGAGTCCCTCACGTTCATCTCCGTTTCTCACACCAGGGCTGCTGCCCTGGCTCTTTCTTCTCCCTGGCTCCTCGTCCTTGAAAACTCAGTTCAAGGGTCACCGCCTCCAAAAATCCCTCCGTGATTGCACGGTCTCCTTCAAATCTTCCTCCTCTGTGTTCCCTTAGCAGCCTGTGACTGAGCCCATCCTGACCTTTGTCACAGAACAGTTTTCATGTGATTTCCTTGTTTATCACCCCCATCGGAATGAAGTTCCTCGAGGGCAGAGATCAGGACTTGATTAACCATGAATTGCAGCATCTATAACCACACTGGACACAGAATGCTGTTGGTAAGTGCCTCCCAAAAGATTTGTGAATGCAGAATCCAACTCTCTGAAAGCCCACGGTTAGGTTATGCCTCCATTTTCAAAACTGAAATACAATCTTAAACATGGGTAGTTGGAGTCAGAGTTCTTGAATTCCCACAGAGGTAGGGACCCCAGGAATACCTGGGCTCAGGAATCCTCACTGCAAAGACCAGGGATCAAGGAGGCCCACAGGTCTAGGGGTATCGGAAGTGTGGAATGGGCACCTCAGCCTTGCAGAAGTATTGGCTTGCTCAATACCTTTCATCCATCTTCATTCTAAACTCCTCAGTGCTTGCTGAGGCTAGAAAGCTAAACACTACATTTCTCAGAGTCCCTTACAGGCAGGGTTCCAAGAATCAGATAAACTCAAGAGATTTTTAACTTGAAGTGAGAGCAGCAGGTTTGTGGTGGAGGTGGCCTGGTTCTGAAGCCAGCAGCTGAGCTGCGGCTTCCTGAGCCGGCAGGAGGCCTCCTGATGCAGCAGCGGCATCTGCACCAATGGAAACAGGTTTCCCAGGGGTGGCACAGCCAGGTGGGTCCAGGGTCCGGGAGGTATGCCTGGGAGATCACAGCCTACAGCAATGTTTTTCAAACTACAGGTAATGAAATCTATTTAGTGACTTGGTACAGGCTTGAAAAATTAAACAAACAGAATAGAATAGTATGGAATAAAATGGAAGAGAAAAAAATATTCAAGTGCATTGCCCCTAGTAAAGGTGAATTGGTTTTATATAGCTGTATGTCAGTTTTATGTGTGTGCACGTACTTCTGTATGTTTATTCTGAGTCATAATAGAAAATGTATGTCTAGCCTTGAGTTTCAGTCACAAAAATACAAGGACATTTGACCCAGAGTCTTACCTTCAGCATTTCCAATAATCATCTTAATCCCTTCCTGTTTAAACTATCCAGAGGGGTGTTTTTTTACCGTCAGAACATCTGTCCAGCTGCTCACCAGGCTGCATAAAGGTACACAGATTTTCTTCTTTTCTTTTTTTTATAGTTGTGAGTTGTAGAGAGAAGTACATGGCATTTATTTCAACTAACAACTTCCTTCCCCATTTTTCCAGGCACTCCTCAATACCTTCTTTAATAAGGACAAGATGAAAGTATGAGATAGAATGTATGCGTGGGGGCTCCTAACTTTCTCTGATTGCACACATGTTCTGGTTTCCACAAGGAGAAATTTGCGCTTGAACTGTCCTAACAAACTCCTTGAGAACTAACTCCTTCCTCTCTCGGCCCTCCTGGGTGAGAGAGGCTGAGGCTCAGCCTGAGGAGACCAGTGCACATCACATGCTTCCAAAACTCTGCAACACAGCTCAGAAGGGGATATGCCCAGAAATGGCCAGGCTCTGAGCATTCCAGGAAGGACTCACCTAAGGCGACCATAAAAGTCATAATAGGCGTTGGGTGTAGTGATACTATACAATATTTTTGATGTTATAAAGAGGCAGAATAAAGATATGACAGCAATGTGTGAAAAAGTAAAATTTTGTAATGATCAAGATAGGAACAGATTTAAACACTTTCTAAATTGCCGCTCTGGGCCAAAGGTCAGCTGACAATCCAGGATCAAAAAAAAGTAGGTCCCCTAACAACTCTTCTTAGTCTTCTTAATTAACTTAATGCTTCCTTTATGCCCTTCTTGACAGAGGATACTTGCTGTCTCCCAAGAAGGGGACCCGATAGATGGTGCACAGAGGCAGAGGAGAGATTTTTCTTCTGTTCTTTTACACCATTTGTATGTGATATTGTATACAACTATTAGCTATTCAAAATCAAAATAACTAGCCCCAACGCTTACTCCCCAATCCATGTTCTCATCTGACAGCTTTGTCTTTTACTTCAGTGAGAACATGGAACCATCAAATGACTTCCCTCAGATTCCCAGTGATCAGCCCGATGCTTAAAACGGTGCCTGCGATGTAGTCATCAACTCCCTACATGTATGCAAAATGTCCAACAGGCCTTCAGCAGCCTCCTGGGCTTGTCTTGGAAGGCCTCTCAGGGTGGGGCTACATGATGTCCTGGCTATACCATGTCCATCTGTATGGCTGGTCTGAGACACCCTCTCCCTAACCCCAACCCTAGGCATCAGCATCTTAACCATTCATTGTTCAAGACAGTTCCTTTCTCATCTGTCTGACAAGCCTCTTTTTAGCGTTTCCAAGTCCTCAGTCATTTCTCACCCTCTTGATACCTAGATAATATTTGGGACTTGTAGTGACCTCAATAAAATGAATGAGACTTGGGATTTTGTTTGACATCATTTTGCAGCTTCTCAACACTTAGACACAGTGCCTACACATAGTGGATGATCAATAGATGCCTTTTGACTGGCTGAGGACATCTTTATAAATTCATGTAAAATTCAGCGACTGGGAATACTGCAAGAGAAGTGGGGTCTCCGTTCCCCTTCCCAAGTCACCCTCATGGAAATCTGCATTTCTTAAATGAAATTTAAGAGAGCCTCAGGCTCACTAGTCTTATTTCTGCCAAGTGTTAATTATGTGTGGAATCTAAGGGGACTGCCATGTATGGATTCCAAGGGATAATAGGAGGGGACATTCAGAAAGACAGCTGCGCACCAGGCAGACATGCTTTCCTAAACTTCCAAAGACCTACGTTTTCTCTGATTTGCTTTTGGGAGAGAGATCTTTTCTCTCATACATTTCACTTGTGCTTTATTGAAAAAAGAGAAAATATTTCTGAGAAAAACCCTTTGTTTGATTCGCTCTTTGCATTATCAGGATTCAAAAAAATAATGGACAATTCTCATTTTTCTCGGAACTATAACTGCTAATATAGTATAGCTCCTGACTTTGTTGTCTAAATCTTCATCTAGCCAAAACTAACCAGTGAGTGTGTAGGAGTACCTCATTCCAAAATACTTCTAAAAACATTGATTATTTTTAAAACAATCTTAACACTCGAGTGACCATGAAGCAATAGAATCAACTAGATAGATTACTGTCTACCTTGTGTGGTCACTTGAAAGACAACTTTTTCCAAGTTAAACTTTTATTCCAGCTTTGCTGTCAGTGTTGAGATGGGGTTGCCTTTGAAGACTCTTTTTTGGCTTTATAAAGAAAATCACTTGTTATTAGTATTTATAGTCACATCTCTTTTTTCTTTTCTTTTATTCTTAATATAAACTGTATTAGCTTGATCATGTACCTCATTCACCAGATTTGGTACCAGATAATTTTGGGCTGTTGACCAAAACTTGAATCAAACACTGAACATTTGCTAACATTAAAACTACAGTGCTTTGGAAAAGCAAGTGGTACATGCCCTAAAGCAATTTCAAAAGAGGAGACACAGAGGAATTTTGCGTAATGGAATGAGCGTATTGTTGCCTGGGGTAGCTTTTTTATTTGGGACAACACTCATTTTGAAGCGGAAGAGTTCATATCTTTCTTTAAAAGCAGTTTCTTCATTTTATAACCCCATTTAATATTTGAAAACTTACTTCCAACTGAAGAAATGGTCTTAATGGGTGAAGACATTGGGTCATTTCTTAAAATGATGGGGAGAAATTACCTCCTGTCAAATTGAAAAAAAAAAATGAGTAGCAGGAAAAACATCATTAAAAAATGCCAGATAGCCCTGGCCAGTGTTTGCTCAGAGGTTAGAGTGTAGGCCTGCACACCAAAGGGTTGCAAGTTTGATTCCTGGTAAAGGGCACGCATCTGGGTTGCAGGTTCGATCCCCAGCTTCAGTAGGGGTCTGTGTGGGAGGCAACCAATCAATGTGTTTCTCTCACAAAGATGTTTTTCTCTCTTCCCCCTTCTACTCTCTCTAAAAATAAATGGAAAAAAATATACTTGGGTGAAGATTAACAATAACAACAAAAATGCCAGATGGTGGGAAGTATTAGAACCATCTAGACCTAAATTATATTTGTATATGGAGAGAGAGAGACTATATATATCTCCTATTGGTTCTGTTTTCCTGGAGAACTCTAATACATCCAACTCCAAGAAATACAGGAAGTCAGGTGTAGAATGCTGCTTGTCACTGGCCTGGATCATGGCATCTGTTGAGGAAGTATCAGTTTTTTTCCTTTTTCCTTCTCTTTGCTCTTTGAACCTTGGTTTTCTCATCTGGCAAGTGAAGAAATTAGATTCATGGGATAATTTCTAAAGCTGCTTCCAGCTTTGAAAGTCTATGTATCTATGTGAAACTAATTGCTTAGACTGTAACATTCAAATACAGTCATGAGCAAATTGGGTATCTGCAAAGGAAGAAAGGCATGGGAATGTACCAAGACTATTTGTGTTGAAAGGGGAACTCCTGGGAATCCTATATATATATTCTTATAAGCCTGAATGTGTTCTCAGTGGTTAGGGGAAGAAAAGTACAATCTGTTACTCTATGTAGAAGTAACTGGGGAAAGTACCTACTTTACCTGTTAGGATATTTATGTGAGTCTCTGTGCAAATACTGCAGAGAGGAGAGTCATTTGATGGATTCTAAAGAACCTATGGGCCCTGGCCAGTGTTGCTCATTGGTTAGGGTGTTGGCCTGAGCACTGAAGGGTTAGGGATTCAATTCCTAGTCAAGGGCACTTACCTGGGTTGCAGGTTTGATCCCTGGCCTCGTTTGGGATGAGTAGGAAGGCAACCAATCAATGTGTCTCTCTTACATTGATGTTTCTCTCTCTTTCTCTCTCTTCCCTCCCCCTTAGGCTCCCCCCCACCAACCATCTCCCTAAAATGAAATGGAAAAAGTAAAAAGGAAAAAATAAACTCTGGGATCTGGCTGAACACTACCATTAACCTTCAATCTCTGAAAACTTAATCATATCCGATATGATAAATATCATATCCGATATGATATTTGTTAGAAGGAGAAAAGAAGTATCTCAGATTGTGTTTCAACTATATTCTCAGCAGTTCACCAGAAAAGTTCCCTAGTGTATTTCAGGACATAAGTGTTATTTCCTTTCTTAACTGGTGAAGTGGCAAGATACTTAAACATACTGACTAGAGTACTTTGGATCTTTGAGTTTTTAGAAGAAATAGTGGGAAATAACCTTTGTAAGCTCTATGGTATTATATAAGCATAAGTGATTATTATTCTTACAATATACACTCAAGTGACAGCCATAGTCTGAGATTCAATGGGAAGAAGTCTGGCTAACAGGGCCTCCTTCCCAACATTTTGTTCCACATTCTTTCTGGCACACATCAGGAGCCTTTGTCAGGAAGGCCAATGAGCAAAGATAGCAACTGCTCACACAGCTTGAAATGAGAGGCACAGACAAGACTCCCTGCTCATCAGTCCAAGTGCCCACAGCCTGCCACCTGGGCTCTGGGCCACCAGCTCTACCCTACACTAGTCCATGATGCATCCAGTGCCACTTTAGGCACAGTTTCTGTCACAAGAGTTCACTGCTTTAAAAGATTCAAGGCTATTCCATTGCCTGTAAGATCAAATCCAAACAATTTAGCACAGTATACAAAGCCATCTATAATAATAAAAGCATAATATGCTAATTAGACTGGACATCTGAAGCTGGTGCTGGGAGGGAAGCCCAGGTACCGGGTGCCAGAGAGAAGCTGGTGCCAGCAGCCAGGGGAAGGCCTACTCTTACACAAATTTCGTGCATTGGGCCTCTAGTAGAAAAATAATGCTTCTGCTATTTCTCTAGTTTCATCTCTGATGTGATCCCTGACCACTTTCCTATGGTTCAGTTTGAGGCTCCAGTCTGTAAATTTTCATTCTCAAATTTGATATTTTATTTTGCAAATATTTAATACATGCCTACTCACAAGTGTTAGGCACTGTTCTTAGTGCTGGTGTTATAGCAATAAATAAAACAGTGCTAACATTGTATGGGAAGACAGATGATACTCTACCACATGTTAGAAAGTGATGAGGACGATGGGAAAATTTAGAGCAATATAGGGAGCCTTAGTTGCGCTGGGAATGGGAATGGGAATGGGGCGTTTTATTGAGGGGGATCACAGTAGGTCTCTCTGAGAAGGCTTCAGTTATGCAGCATTGTTATAGCAGCAAGCTGATATAATGAGCAAACCAAGCAAACATCTTGGAGAGTAGCTTTCCAAGCAGAGGCAACAGCTATCTCAAAGGTCTTGAGACGGGAAGCAGCTACTGTGTTTGAGAAACAGTGAAGAGGCTGTTGTGTGGGAATTCAGTGAGAACAAGAGAGCAGAGGGAGTGATGTGGGCAGTGGGTCCAGGGGTGGTAGTTTTCCAGCGCTGCTATGAGGACTCTGGCTTTGACTCTAAAATGGAAAGCCATTGGAGAGTTTTGTGCAGGGGAATTACATGATTTAACATATGTTTTCCAAGGGCCCTTCTAGCTGCTGTGCTGTGAACACACTGAAGTGTAGAAGTGAGGAGACCAATTAGGGAAGCTGTTTTGATAGTCAGGTAAGAGAGAATTATGGTTCAGACCAGGGTACCAGCGGTGGACATGGTAAGAGGCAAACAGATTAGGTATCTGTTTTAAAAGTTGAGCCAATAGGAAGATTTGGATATGAAGTGCTTTAGTACTCAGTTCAGACGATTGGTAGAGTGGAAGAATCGGCAAGGAGATTAGGACGGTGCATTCAGTAAGTGAGGAGAAAAGAGCAGGAGAGGGTGGTGTCCCAGATGAGGTAAGTGTTTCCAGAAGGAACCAGTGATTAATTTTATCAGATGCTGCTGATAAGTTCACCAGGAAGAGCCTGAAAACTTGACATTTGAATGTAACAATACAGAGATCGTTGGTAATCTTGAGAAGAGCAGTTTTGGTGCAATGATTTGGGGCAGATGCCTGATGGGTGGTAAGTAGGAGAGAATAGGAGGAGAGGAATTGAAAGCAGTGAGTCAAGGCAATCCTCGGAACATTGTTAGCGATAAAGAGAGCAGAGTCACAAGGAATAGCTGGGAGGGTAGGTGAAGTTAAGAGAGGGTTCCATGAACACTCTGGGTAGTCTCATGCCTTCATGCCTTTCTGAGGTTCCTTTCTTTTTGAGTCCACCTGGCAAACTTCCTTTTTTTGAGCTCAATTAGCTATGTCTATCTTGACCTCTCTCTACTCTCTGCCCTCATTCATCACCAGGGACTTAATGTGTGCCTACTAGAAAGTAGACATTGGTCAGTGAACACATCAGTGAACAATGAACAAGCCTGATAAGATCTCTGCCTTCCTGGACGTTCTATTCCAATGGGGAGGCCAAGAATGCAGAAGCATATCATTAAAGCAATAGGGTAATTGATCACCACAGATCATGGTAAGTGTTGTGTAGGCCATAGACTGGGTAATGTGAGAGAAAGTGGTCATGGACAGCCTCACTGGGGAGGTGACCACTGAACTGAAACCTGAAGGGTACTGCTATGGACAAAATGCTTCTGTCCCCTCTTCACCCCCATTTTCCCCAATTCATATGCCGAAGTCCTAGTTCCCAATAGACAGATATAAGCAGGTGGGGCCTCTGGGAAGTGATTAGGTCATGAATGTAGAGCCCTCACGAATGGAATTAGTGCCTTTATAAGAAGACACCCTAACCAGTTTGGCTCAGTGTTTAGAGCGTCGGCCTGGAGACTCAAGGGTCCCAGGTTCGATTCCAGTCAAGGGCATGTACCTTGGTTGCAGGCACATTCCCAGTAGGGAGTGTGCAGGAGGCAGCTGATTGATGTTTCTATCTCATTGATGTTTCTAACTCTCTATTCCTCTCCATTCCTCTCTGTAAAAAATCAATAATATACATATAAAAAGACATATAAGAGAGATGATCTCCTAAACCATGTGAGGAGGACACAGCAAGAAGGTGTCGCTCTGCAATCCAGGAAGTGGGATCTCACTAGATACTGAATCTGCTGGCACCTTGGGACTTCCAGCCTCCAAGAACTGTGAGAAATAAGTTTCTGTCATGTAAGCCACTCAGTCTATGGCATTTTGGTTAGAGCAGCCAGAATGGACTAAGACAGATATTGGGGAGCCAGTCCTAGAAAGGGCCAGAGGATCTTCCAGGCAGAGCAGAAGCCTCTAGGTGGAAAGGGGTGAGGTGGTAGAAGAAGAAAAAGGGGTCTAATATGGCTGGAGTGGACAGAGCTGGGGAAGGTGATACGAATGCCTAAAGGGACCCGATTATGTAAGGACTAGAGACTGGTGGCAGTGTAGATGTGGGATGTGCAGGGGTAGAGACATCTTTTGGAGGTAAACAGGTTGATGGATTGACTGTGGTAAGAGAAACAAACACATCAGGATTGCTTGTTTGGCATGAGCAGCCAGGTGGATGCGGTACCATTATCTAGAAGAGAACAATAGTTATTGGAGAGGCCGGGTGGGAGGTGACGTGGGGTTGGGGAGCAGAGAATTGGTTAGAAAACAAAGAGAGTGGCATCAAGGAAGCCTCGAGAGAAAGTGTTTCAAGAAGTTGGAAGCAGTCAACTGGATAAAGTGCTGCTGGGAGATGGAGACGGAAAAGTCCTTAGTGTCCTCAAAGCTCATCGAAGAGTGATTCTTTCCTGCCTTTCTCCTCATAAAGGACAAATTATGAGAAGTTTGGGGCCTCCTTTTATATTCACGTTTGTATCACTGGGCTCAACCGGGTGCCTTTAGGAACAGGAGAGACTGTGTGAAGAGTTCCAGATTGAAAGTAACCCTGGGAAGGAACCACCCCAAGGTGCTATCCGTTGAGAGATCAGCTGCCAGCTGCCAGGGTGAGATGGGAGGGCCCGGTACTACTCCCTTAAGAGCCCTACCCAGAAGCGGGGTGTAACGAGGTCCACTCAGCCTCGCGGGATGAAAAGCGTTCTGTCCTCTTGGAGCTAGAAAGGGTGTTCCCGATAAGGCAGGGTGGGAACCTGACTCACCACACACAATTAACCGTCTTTTGTCTTTGGATCTGACTGGAAGTGACTCATGGGCTGGAAAAAAACCTTTTGGAAACAAATGAGGAGGGAAAAAGGAGATTAGGTCACTACAGCGTTTTATTCTTAGATAAACTGTGGATGTGCTGTCCCGTAAACGTTGAATACTGTACATTACTTCAGCCTCTCTCCAACAAAATCCCAGGGGGAATTATTAAGCCTGACAATTCACTAATTTTCTCCAAGACTTTTATTAAATGCAATTTAAAGGGGATAAAGTTTCTTCTCTTTCCTCTTTCTATTCACTTGAATAAACCCTAATTACCACCAGGGCAAGAATAAATGGGCTTCTAGAATACAGCAGCAGCAGGTAATGTTTCCCCTTTAAATTAACCAGTTGCAGGCTCCTGCTGCAGCCAACAAGGCACTTCCTGTCCCTTGACCTTGCTCAGTTAAGTCTGAAGAGCATTTGTGGAGCACCTTGCTAGGAGGCACAGACAGTGCTCGGCCCTCCGAGGCTCACGGTTGCGGTGGGGAGCTAGTCTCGCATTCCACTAAGAGACTGTACAAGTTAGACGAATACATGTCATGTTGGCATATTAATTAGAACCTTTTTGGATGCAAATAAACAATAAGGAGAATTTGTTGTAAAACATACTGATTGGCCCTAGCCAGTTTGGCTCAGTGGATAGAGCATGGGCCTTCGGATCTGAGGGTCCTGGGTTTGATTCTGGTCAAGGGCTCCATCCCCAACAGGAGGTGTGCGGGAGGCAGCCCATCAATGATTCTTTCCCATCATTGATGTTTCCAGCTCTCTCTATCTTCCTTCTGAAATCAATAAAAATATTTTTAAAAAAATACTGGATTGTCACAAGGAATCTGGGGCAGGCAGGACAGTACCAGGGACACTAGAACTAGCCCTGCCAACACTGTGTCAGAGGACCCTTCCCCGCCCCCACCCCCACCCCGGCCTCTCTGTCTGTCTTTGTCTCCATAGCTGTCTTCAGAGTGGCCTCTGCTCCACTTGGTGGGAAACATGGTGTTACAGTAGAGCCCCAACTTTCTATCCTGCAGTGTTAGCCCTGGGGGAGGGGGGAGGCGGGGGCACGGACCCTGTCACTCCCAGTTTCAAAATTCCCCGAGGCTTGTGATTGGAGGAAAAGGTGCCAGCGCCTCACGTCCGGCCAATCCCAGGTAGCCAGGCGGGGCGGGGCGGGGCGGGGGTTCGGGGAGCGCGGGGGGCGGTTGACTCCGGGTCAGAGGCGCCTGCCCGCCCGCCCCCAGCCTGGCGGGGCGCCGGCTCCCTCCGCGCGCAGTGGGGGCGGCGGGTGCGGGGCGGCCTGCGCCGGCCGGGGCGGGGGGAGGGCGGCGGCTAGCAAACAATGGGGCCGGCTCCTCCGCAGCCCGGGCCTGACCAGTGTAATGGTAGCGAAGGCCAAGGGCTGGAATAGTTTTAAAAGGGGGCCAGTCCCTTCCGAAATCTGGCTTTCTTCTAATCCTCGCCACAGTGAGGAGGGATTTCAGCCCCCCCACCTCGTTTTGCAGGCCAGGGCTCACTGCTCCCCCGTTTTGCAGGCCAGGGGTCACTGCTCCCCCCGTTTTGCAGGCCAGGGGTCACTGCTCCCCCGTTTTGCAGGCCAGGGGTCCCGAGAGGTCCCGCATTGCCCACAGGCACGCAACTGAGGCGGCTCCCCACCTCCGTGCGGTTTGCAGCACTCGGTGCTTCCACAAACGCAACGCGGCGGGCCCTCGCCCCTCGCCGCGGGCCCGGGCTTCCTGGGGGTGTCCAGGGTGCAGGCCGGGGCGCCCGGGAGCCCGCGGGCAGGCAGGCCGGCCTCTGGAGCCCAAGGTGGGCCGGCACCGCGGGGCCTGTGAGCAAGGTCGGGCCCGTGGGGGTCGCCGCGCCCCCCTCGGGGAGCCGCCCCGCAACGCCACGGAAGGGCGGCCCAGCCCGGTCCCACCTCGCCGGGAGGACGACGGACGGACGAACGGACGGCCGCGTGGCCCCGGGCCGGCCGAGCCGGGCGCCTGCCGCTCAGCACCTGCGCCGCCGGCGCCGTACACGAAGCCACCCCGTCCCGTAACACGTCACCACTGCCGGGGTGCCACTCGCAAGGGGACCTGAGGCCGAGGACCGGACCCCGGGCGAGCGACCCCCGCCCGTGCAGCCGGGGAGGGAGGCGCCGGAGCCGGTGGGGGAAGGGCGCAGGCAGGGGCCCCCTGTGGCCCTCCGCTCCCCGCGGGGGAGCCGGGCGCGGCCACGCGGCGACAGCCTCGGGAGGGCGGGGGGCGCCTCGGTTCCTTCTGCCCGGGAGCGGGGCCGCGGGCACACGGCGGAGCCCCGCCGCCCTCCCCGCCGCACCCCCCGCCGCCGCCGCCGCCGCCGCCGCAGCCCCTCCCCCGCGGCCCGCGAGCCCATTTTCGCTCGGCCGGTCCCCGCGCGGCCGGATGGATGGCGCCCCACCCCCGCTCCTCTGCTCAGTCATTCAGACTTGGAAAGTCAATAACACGCTGACATCATCAGGGGTTTGTGTATTATTACACGGCTCCTTTCCAGAGTACCTGGCATCATCTAAGAGAGGAGCACTCCGGTTTCCCGAGGACCGGCCTGGCTGCGGTCCTGGGGAGGTGCCCCCACCGCTCCCCCAGCCAGGCCTCTCCGTGGCGGGGGCATCTAACTTGTGGGCACCGGTTCGAAGCGGGTCATGAGCTTTTGCTACACTCAATGCAGATGCACTTGAGATAGGAAGGCAAGCTTCATTTGGGCTTGGGGTGCACTTACACGTCGTTCTTAAGTGACCTCTGCCACGGAGATGCCCTGGGTCTGCAAGAAGCCTTTCTAGGGATCCTCACAAAGGAAAGGGGGAAAGGTGTCTGTGTGACAGGAGGCTGAAGGCGCGTTCTGTGGAGACCCTCGGGGTTTGTGTGTGCGATTATGTAATGGCCATCACGGGGGATTAGGTCTCCTTTTCTCCAGGGCTGGACTGGGAGGCTTGGTTTGCTTGCTGTGGTGTTCTTAAGCCTCATGCAAAGCAAACACACGCATCAAAACATGTCCCAGATTTAAGATGCAAAACTGCTCTCCAAGCAAATTGCCTTAGAAGAGTGTCTCATGTGGAAGAAGGGAAATAGATGAATTTGTTCTTAATTAAGACTCCTTATCTCTCTACTCTGGCATTTCCTTTTCCTAGAATGAGTTTTTAAAAATAATTTCATGTGCTTTGGGTGTCCTCGTCCCTCCTCCTTACTGCAATGGTACTTGCAATAGCTTAAATAAAGAATTGTATAGATGACTGTACTTTTGCTCTGTCACACACACACACACACACACACTAAAAAATTGAAACGCAGTAACACACAACATGGTACTTTTTCTTTTTTGCCCAAACAAGCTATTTCTTTCTTCACACACACAGGGCTGATCTCATTTAAATTCCCTTGGTGTCTTAAATTGCAAAAAATGGCAGCCGGCCCACAGCTGGCTACCTGGAGAATTACAGGGGAAAAGCAGCTCTTGGGGAGCCTGACCTCCTCCCTCTGCACCTCCAGCGGGGTTCATCACTGCTGTAAAAGTCTTCAGAGCTCCCAGGAAGGGAAGCCGAGCAGCCCTGTTTCTCAACAATGTACCAATTTCCCTGTGCTGTTCTTGCTCATTTCAAGAGAATCTGTAGTAGATTATAACCACTTCCCTCCAGATGGTGTGAAGAAAAACTCCCCCACCAGGTTTGCACTTCTAAAATCACCTCCCCAGGCCTGTCCTATGCACCCCTCCCCCACCTCCAGCTCTGCTTGGGGAAATTCCCCTGTCTGAGGTGTAGGCAGCTGGCAGGCCCAGTGCATCAGCCCTCCAAGATGGTTTAGGTTTTCCTTGTCAGTGAGCTTGATGCTGTTGAAGAGAGGAAAAGGGAAGTGGGGGTTGGGGGGGGGGGGGAGCAGAATGGGACTCATCAATAATCCACCGTATGGTTTACTTAGGGACTTTTCCTCGGCTCCTTGTAGAGGAGTGTACAGACTTGAGAGTTTGTCCCTTTGATTGTTAAGTGAAGAGGTTCTTCAGTCTCTACGTACAGACTTCTTTTCCTCGTCTGTTGGTCCTCTGGCCTTTGCCCCTTCTAGATGTGACTGGCCCATGATATAAAGGTCCCTGCGAGGCAAGAAAATCAGCCACATCCCTCTGGATGTTGAGCTTTGAGAGCTGAAACCAACTTCCTGCCCTGGAGCTTCATCCTAAGCAGCGGAGGACAAAGGTCCCAGGGTCCCATGGGCGGAAGCTCCAGCATAGGAAGTTGGTCGCCAGCCATCAAGGCTCCAGAATTAGGTGTACTAGTAAAACAACCATATTGGGGAGATGGAGACGCCAGAGTCTCGGCCTTGGAAGAGCTCAGTAAGTGTTCAAAGGGCTAGACACAAACAAACAACAGAACCTCCCTTTGCCCCAAGGTGAGGGTCTATCTTTAGTTGGTCCTTGTGCCCTGGTGGAGGAAGGAAGAACTCCATGTGACCAATGGCATCAGGCCACTCCTCCCACAGCGAGCCCTGGAGAAAACCTGGTGGCCTGATGGGCCTAGGAGCAGGCTTGCAGGAGGGACATGAAATGTCCCCTATTTCTCTGGGAAAAAGAGACTGTCACCTTCTGGGCCTTGACTGCTGGGTATTTGTCATACGGTTAGAACTGGGTGCATCTCGCAGTCTTTTGCAGCAAGGGTTCAGGAATCTGGAGAAGGGGCAGCGACATAAATGGATATACTAGACAAGAAATATAAACTTAGAAGGCTTGGGGGAAGCCAGGTGGAGATCTCACCCTCTAGCAGAGTGGCTCTCTGAATCTCTGGATCCAAGGCTTTTTACTTGCTAGAATATACACTTGCCCTTTAGCAAAGCAAACAGACATTTCAATGGTAAGGTTTGGTGAACAGTAAAAGATTATCAGGTTAGGGGATTGCCTTCAGCCATTTGGACAGCAGCAGGGTAATATCATGCTGATTTTTCAGCCCTGCTGAATATCAAAGTCCATCAGCCTTCTGATGGACTTCTCACACCCATATGCTAACCACTTTTTGGTCCTTGCCTCCAGCAGGTGCATTTTAATTCATAGGCCACTTGTGTCTTTTCAGCTAGTCAAAGTGAAGATGCCAGAGACTGACATTCGTTTTTAAGTCCCAATTTTGGTTTAGAAAAGACAGCATCTTCAAGTAGACCCTGTATTTTGATGAAGACCAAGTTAATAATTAAGTTCTCTGTGGGCAAGATTTCCAATCCATTGCCCACTGAAATTAAAATTTTTTGAGAAATAAAAGACAAAACTATAAGCTCATTTAAAAAATTATTTGATTCAGAAAATTATATTCACAAAATTACTCTGTTAAACTAGTTTGGATGTTTCTCAATGATGTTCTCAATTGCGCTGTGGATTTCAATGTAGAATATAACATACGGCTCCTGGGTCTGGGACCTGCTTTGAGTAGCACTGGAGCAGAGGTTGCATACTGAAGGTCCAGGGCTAAATTCAGCACACATTTGACTTAGGTTGGCCCAAACAGATTTTTTCAAAATTGGATTGAGAGGCCAGAGGTTTCACATAAAGACCCACCTTTTCCTGAAAAGTGAAAAGCTTTTACAACACAAGCCCATCAACAATCGGATGGAGCTGAGTAGCAGCTTCCCCTTTTAAGCCACACACCTTCAGGCAGGGTCACTCATTTAAGCTACCCAGTGGGCTGCAAAAGGCATTTGAATCTGTGTGTCCCATCTCAAGGTATCCCCTTGAGATGGGCTTTGTAGGCATTTTCATAGTCTTCTCTCAGGGAAAGAACATTCAGTAAAGGTAAAACAAACCAGGGCAGAGTGGCTCTGAGACTGATGTTAGGATAGGGTTTCTGTGAATCCTTAGGTGCTCCAAACATTCTCCCTAGATTATAATGATAACTAGGGGCCCGGTGCACAAAAATTTGTGCACTCGGGAGGTCCCTCAACCCAACCCGTGCCCTCTTGCAGTCTGGGACCTCTCTGGGGATGTCCACTTGCTGGTGTGCCTGGACAGCCTGTGTGAGGGGCTTATGGCTGTTTGCAGGCTGGCCAACCCCCCCAATGGGAACCCTCACCCCATTGGGGTGTGGCCAGCCTGGGTGTGGGTCTGAGGGCCGTTTTCAGGCTTTCAGGCTACCCACAGCCCCTTCAGGTTTTGGGTCCCTACTGGGGTACCTGGCCAGCCTGGGTGAGGGGCTGATGGCTGTTTGCAGGCTGGCCAAGCCCCCCAGTGGGGTCCCTCACCCTATTGGGGTGTGGCCAGCGTGGGTGATAGGCTGAGGGCTGTTTTTAGGCTTTCAGGCTGCCCACAGCTCCCATTGACCCAACATCCCAGCAAGGCTGGCTGGAAGCAGGTTTCTGGGTTTATTTATCTTCTATAATTGATACACTGTTCCTTTAAGCCAAGGCCTAGGCATGTAATGCAGCCTTCTGTTGGCTTCAACTGTGAGGCTTCTATAATTGAGACAATGTTGCAAATATATTGTTGCCTGGAACCGAGAGAAGCCCAGGAGGCCGGCAAACAGTTTTACTCCTGCTGCAACAGAAGCTGCCTGCTTACTCAGCTCCGTGACTGCCGGCTTCCATCTTGGCTGGGTTAATTTGCATACAGTTGCTCTGATTGGCTGGTGGGTGTGGCTTAGGCATCCCGAAGAAACGGTCAATTTCAAAATTATACTTTTATTAGATTAGATAATTTCAAGTGTACTAGTATATGAATTAAAATATTTAGATGCATGAAGATGGCATTTTAATGAATATAAAAATTCATTTAAAGATTTTATAAGTGTTACTGAAAAGTGTTACTACTAGTTATTTGTTAATTTTTCTTGGTCAATAGAGAAAGTAAAACTACAATTACCTATTTTTTTTTAAATGTTCAAAAGGGGATGCCTCTTGTGAAAAGGTTAGGGGACTACTGCTCCATAATAATGATCGCTTTCAGATTCTTGTTCATATACCCCCACAAAGAATGTTGAAATACGATGTGTCCTTCAGCTCTTTTAAAAAAGAACAGCTACAGTTTTGTATTATAAGTTAAAGTTGTTGCAAAAGATATAATATCCAATGCACTGCAAAAATCGACATTGTAGAATAAAATGCCTACATCATTTTTTAACATGTACCCAGTGAGATGCAAATATCATAACAACCTAATACCTATCATCATTCACTAAAAAAAAGCATAACAAAACATGAACAAGTGGTTCTTTAACCAGGTTTCACATGATTTTTCTCTTTGAATTTATATAGCCATCCTTATACAGCCAACAAATAAATACTACGTAATTATATGGCTTTAAGTGTTACTTATGGACTATATATTATAATGAGGTGAATATAGATTTTCTTTTAATTACCTTATGGATTCATGGATGAGCATAATTCTATTTCTGATATTTTGTGTACAAAGAAAAAAATTTATCACATAAACAAGTAGATGGAAATGGGAAGTCATTTTATAATAGCAAAATCAAATTCAAAATCTTTATTTGCCATTCTTTTGTTCTCCATCTCCTTTGGACTCATTTGCCGTAGATCCCATGACTTGCCAAAAATCACCTCTGATTATATTCTACTTTGATCTTGTGGGAAGCAAAGAATAAGAAGCTACTTGCTATAGACCAGGGTGGGCAACCTTTTTTCTGCCAACTGCCATTTGGATATTTATAACATCATTTGCAGGCCATATAAAATTATCAGCTTGAAAATTAGCTTGCTATATTTGGTCAAATACTTAATTAACTCACCCCTAATGCCTTGGCAGGGCCAGACCAATGATTTCTCTGGCCTTATATGGCCTGCGGGCTGGGTGTTCCCCACCCCTGCTATAGACTGAACACTTGTGTCCCGCCCAGAATTTATATGTTGAAGCCTAATTCCCAGTGTGATGGGATCTGGAGGTGGGACCGTTGAGAGGTGATGAGGTCTGGAGGGTGGAAGCTCACAAATGGGATTAGTATCCTTATTGACGTGGCCCCAGGGAGATCCCTCTCCCTTCCTGCCACGTGAGGACACAGTATAAAGATGGTAGGTCATCTGTGAACCAGAGCAGACACTGAATCTGCCAGTCCCTTCTTAGACTTCTAGCCTTCAGCACTGTGAGAAAAAAACTTCTGTTGTTTATAAGCCACTGTGGTATTTATTATAGCAGCCCCGACTGACTAACACCCTCTGACCGGCAAAGGTATTTATTTCAAGTCATGAAGATTACTTTGCTCAGCGTGCCCCAGGGCACAGACCACAGTAAGATTGGGTATGGCTATACAGTGTGCATTTCTTTAGAAAAGCAGGAGACCACACAAAGAGGTCACCTTGACAACAAGCTCTTCATCAGATAAGCAGTACTCATAAAAGCTGAGGAAATTGATTGCCTTAAAAAAATGCCCTTTCCTGTGTACCCTTTGAAAAGTCTTCTGCATCCACAGAGGTATATGTGTACCCCAGTTTGAAGATGGCAGTCCTAGAAAAATGTCCTTGAGGGATTTAAAGGGAAATACCAGGAGGTCAACGCTGAATTGTAGGCCCAGTTATATCTTGTGGCCCTTTCAGGGGGAACTCCCTGGCAGGGCTTCACTAAAGAAAATGTGATGCGGAGCTTTGCTGAGAGCTGTGAAGGCTGCAGTTTGTAGCAACATGGGATTTATGCAGTTATACCCCCTTTGCCATTATTAACTCATTTTGTAGGCGAGGAAGTCTCAGGAGGGATGGAAGCTGATCATTTCGCCATCCTTTACTCTGTGTTTGCCTGACTGACCACTGCAATACTTATTACTTAAGTGCAATCTCCCAATATATAAAGAAGAGCAGAAATCGTTCATAGATCTACTTTATACATGTATGCAATTACATGTGAATACATTTTTCTAAGGTAATGTCAAGGCATCCGAAATAGGGGTTCATCTACTCCTTTAGTCCCTAAAAGGTTGATTTGGATTTCTAAGTGGCACTTTAACAAGAAATTGAAGACTGAAAAAAAAAAATCTCTTAAACTATATTGTTTAAACCATTTAGGCTGGTTATATATCTTCCAAAACAGACAACAAGACATTTTATTTTTCTAACACGATTGACATTTAAAGTTACATGAACAGGGGGATGACAAGAATGAATCCAGACTAATTAGATCAGAAAAGTGATAAATAAGAGCACAACTCCTAAGACATCCAACACTTGGCCTACACAGGCACTAGTGTCCTTCAGAGAGGTAAAGCTAGGGAGATTGTGACTTCACTCAACAAGAGAGAACGAGTTTGAACAGAGAGATGAGTCCAGTTTGAACATATTGAGCTTGAGGAACAGCCAAATGGTGATGCTCATTGGATCCATGGTTCTGAAACTTAAAAGGAGTTATGCACCTATCAATGGTCATTGAATCTACCAGAGGGAGGAGTACACTGGGAGAGTATGTACAAGGAGAATGGGAGAGAGCCAGAAAACAAACCCGGGATCATATAAACTAATACTTAAAAATACGAGGCAGTGAAGAAGATTGAGAAGAAGTAGCCAGAAAAGAGTGAAAAGTCAGAAAATTGGTGGAGATTGTTTTTGCAAGGGCAGTGGGAGAATTCGACATTATTAAAAGCACCCACAAGATCATGGAAATAAAGACCATTGAATTTGCCCTGAGAAGATCACCAGCCAGCCTGGCAACAGCTGGTCAGAAGGGGATGGATTGGGAAGCTGAGGAGGCAGGGATCGGACACGACTTTGTAACGACGTTGAAGTTGTGAAGGACAGTGGTTATGGGAGGAATCTATTTTTTGAAGAAGGGGACTCCCCCAGCATGCTTACTAGCACAGCGCTGATGGTGGCACGGAGCCCGTAGAGAAGGAGACCTGGAAAATGTGAAGAGAGTGGGGACAAATCATAGATTGAAGAGGGAGAAAATGTCCGAAAGGATGAGATCCAGAGGGCAGTGAAATGTAGGATGCATCAAAGGTCTCCCCTCTTCTTTTTACTGGAGAACTAACGGAGCGTGGGAACCCACCTGTCTCTACCGTTGCCCCCCCAGGTGGGCCGTCTGTCTAGCTTACTCACCAGAGCTGGAGCTGTTGTAAGAAGGGAGCACGCAGTTCGTTCTGTCTTTCCGCTTCCTAACTCGCTTCTTGTAGTTCTGAAGTGATTATTTATACTGTCAAAAAAGTTAATATAGTACATGTTTTTGGCAAAAGGGTGTAACATGAGGCTACATTTGTAAGAGAGAATAACCCCAAGCCAGGGGATGGAGGATAAAGGGGAGCCGAGACCATCACATTTCGGGCCTGGCGGTTCCTCTATTGGGAGACACTGCAGTCCAGTCAGTGGATCAGGAAGCAACCAGGTGCGTCATTAACTGGCATCCCTTTCCAGCTCCGCTGTGCCATTTTGGCTGCATCCAAACATGATTTAAAAATTTCTTATTTCCACAGAGAAATCCAAAGACTGACCATTGAAGTTACGTGCACACAATTTATTTATTTATTTATTTTTAAAAAATACTGGCTAACAAAAGCCGTAAGAAATATTTAAGTGTACTTCACAAAATTCTTTAGCTTGTTGTCCATTGTTTGCCAAATGGCCTCATCATAGAACAGACACATGTTCTGTGTCTCCTTCCACAGAATGGGGTCTGGTTATCAATCTGCCACAGTAGGAACATGGGCGGCGATATTAACTGTGTCTAAGTGAGAATGCCCTGATCCAGAGGACTGTCGGCACTTTAATTGAATCCATTTATTAGCCTCTCTTGTCAGCACAAGCTCCTGAAGACTATGTACGGACTATGAATACATATCCCGGGCTAGAAAGTTCATGACTGTGTTTATTAGAAGAGAGTTCACTGTTTTCAATCTTGCTGATAGAATTCCATCCAAAATATTTGGCTGGAGTTACTGAATTACTGGCAGGATGGTTTTATTAAACTTGATTTTATTGGTGAAATTTTAAATGGAAGCCAATAAGAAATTTGCCAAATGAAGAAAAAAAAAAAAAATTGGACTCCATCCCGCTGTGTAATTTGGAAGTCTCCTGACTAATATTGTTTGTGGGGAAGCTCTTCAGCTGGTAACCAGGCCGAGTCAATTTCATTTTAAAGGGCCTCTTGCATCTGTCTCAATTTTTCCTGTTACCACCTGGTCCGAGTCTTCCTGTCTCACCTGCCAATTACTCCTACAGCTCTCAGCTGGTCCCTTTGTTCTTGGCTCCTCCCAACTTCAGCCCAACTATGTGAAGGAGATGTTTTGCAAATCACCACTAACCTTGGCTCATTTCCCTGTTTCAAGGAGAAAATTTTATTTTGCATAAAAATTATGTATTAGCGTAACTAAGGTCATGTGCCTTGGTGGAAAGTGACATTGAAGAGTAGTGAGACTGGGTTCCTCCTAGGAAATGTAGTGCAAGAAAGGCATTGAGAAAGTGTAAGAAATGCCAAAGAGCTTAGTACAAACCAGGGTCATTCAGGGCCTGAAGCTTCCATGACTCTTTAAGAAAACATAGAAAAAATATAATTACAACCTTAGATACAGTATAAACCTTGGAAAGGGCCTTAAAACTGAAGCTTTATTCATCGTAAATGTGCTTCTGGGTCAAACAGATATGGCCTAATAACTGCATTTATTTGTCTGCGTTTTCATATTTCCCTCAAAGTAATACACTCACATGGCACAAAGTCATACATATAAACTCAAACAGTGCAGAAGAGCTTGGGATGGAAAGCAACAATCTCTGATCCTCAACCCTCCTCAGTCTTAGTTTCATTCCTAGAGATTAGCTATTTTTTTTTAAAAAAATATTTTTGTTGATTTTTTACAGAGAGGAAGGGAGAGGGATAGAGAGTTAGAAACATCGGAAACATCGATTAGCTGCCTCCTGCACACCCCCTACTGGGGATGCGCCCACAACCATGGTACATGTCCTTGACCAGAATCGAACCTGGGACCCTTGAGTCCGCAGGCCGACGCTCTGTCCACTGAGCCAAACCGGTCAGGGCGAGACTAGCTATTTTAATGTTATCTCTCCTCTGGGCTCTAAAATGTCCAATAATATATGCTTATAATTTTTTTTCTTTTTTTCCTGTAAAAAGCTTCACTGTTTCACTTGGTGCAATGCATGGGGGAGGGCTTCAGGGTGGTTAAAAGAATGGCTAGTAGTTTCGGGGAGAGGCTCAGGTAAAAGCCAGACACCAGGGCATGCTGCAGAGGGGCCCCTCAAGGCCTCTGGGCCCCACAGGCTCCTATGGTGCTTGAGGTGAGCCTTTCCCTGAGATACTCTCCCCGCCCAGCCTGGGGCCCGGCAGCCTGCGGAGGTGGTCAGGTGTCGCCCATCTTCTCGGTGCGTTTCACCTGCTCACCCAGGACGCGGTTCTCCAGGAAGTCACGGAGCTGAGGGTCTGCGCGGGGAGCGCCCAGGGCCTGCAGCCCCACCAGGGCCTGGGTCAGGCTCCTCTCCAAGGCCAGTGCGGCTCCCACCGCGGCCTGAGTTTTGCCCACTCATCTGGGGAGGCTTCAGCACGTCCTGGAAGAGAATGTGGCCACCTTGAAGGCTTTGCAACTTTAAGGGACGCTCAGCGCCCTCGCGCTGCTTCTCCACCAACTCGGGAAGAAGTGGCCCCCGCCCTCCAGAGCTGCATCGTTGTGGTCGAAATAGAAGCCCAGACAGAGGTGGGTGCAGGGGGCCCGCAGATGCAGGCCGGCCAGGCGGTTGACCGCAGCCTCTACCCCGGAGGAATAGTTCTGACGAATTTGGGAGCTCATGGCTGTTTGGCACTAAGGGGTGAAAAGTAGAAAACCCCCGCATGTTGGCTGGTCCTGGAGGTGGTTCTGAAGGTGGTGACTGGATGAGACGCAGGAAAGTGGCCGGAGGCTGGGGAAGGGGCGTCCCTGGGTCTGTTCCGTTCAAACACTGTTGAAGTAAAAGACAGATCCAGGACCGCTGAGGGCACTGCCTATACTTTTTTCCTTAATTAATAAAATTTATTAATGTCTGTTTATCGGTTCACTATGAGAGATAAGGATTTATCTCATTTTAGTCCACCTCCCAATGCCCAGGAAGTACTTATTATTGTTTTTAGTTCTAGTCTTTATTAACTCAGACCAGTGATTACCTTTTGCTTTAGTCTTGTGTGATTTAGAAATCGTTCCATAATCTTATTCCACTATCACTGCCCTGAAGCATCTCTTCTCTGCTGGTTTCTTTGTTGTTTCCTTTGCGCAATAGGGTCATACTAACTCCCCCACCCAGCCCTGCCTCCCTCTGCGTCTTTCAGCCCTTTTCATCCTTGGAAGCCCAGATCAATTCTTACCTCATCCATACATCCCAGCTGTTCCAATATCCGTTGGTGTCTCTCTTTGAATGCCTCTCACTTGACTTCTGCAACACACAATTTAGCATTCAATTATAAAGCTTATTGTTTGCTTTGGAGCTCAGCTCCCTCCTGCTCCCAGGAGCCAATCGCTGCATCCCTTGCAAGGTTCGCTCTTAGTAACTGATTATTGAACGGAACCATTCTGTTCTCTAATTGTTTCAGGTTTGCGCATCTTACCTGCCTCACTAGATTAATAACTTCATATACTTTTGTATTTTCTCACAGTGTTAAACACAGAGTAGGCACGCAATAATAAACAGCTGAATGATTCTGATCTTTTCTTCACCCAATTAGCTTGTGGCATTTCTCTTGCATTTACTGGGAGATAGTAGAGGTTAGAAGAAAAGTCCTATTTAGTGTTCACCCTCAGCCACATAAAGTATACATTTTCCCCTGCCTTTATGAGGATAATTCTGTCTCCCCATTCACTCCCGAAGCTCCTAAAATGTTGTTAAATATGGCTTTAAAAAATATCCTTTAAGACAGTTTTTGTGTGCAGAAAAGATTATTCAGGCAGAGGCTTTAAAAAAGTGGATAATTGATTATTTGTTACAACTCCACAAATGTAGCTCTTTCTTAAGTTTTTAAGTTCAGTTTAAAAACCTCATTTTTCTATTTATAAATTTAGCACATTTTAATCATTTTTAAGGGGTCTTGGACTAATACTTGGTCCCATTTACACACATAACTAAACAGCCTGGAACATTTAAAAGTTCAATGATAATTTAAATATGCTTGATTTTCTTTTTATAGACTATGATTGTTTTAACTGCTAAAACCCTTCCTAAGTACTTAAAAGGTGTTATAAATCAAATAAATTTAACTCACAGATATGGGAACACTAAACATCTCTTAAATCTTTCAATATTATAGTATTTTACAATCACAATTCTAAATCAATAACTTAATTATATCTTTTAAATTGGAACTCTACTGAACTGTTACTTGAAGAGGCCAAATTCTCATACTACTTATATTTAAAATTCAAAGTATGCATATACTTCTTAATATAAAATTACAATATTACCGGTTTGATTTTATTAAACATTAATTTAAAAATTTCAGGGATTAAAAGAAAAGTCCTATTATACACTATGGGAAAAAATGTGCTACCCTGATGAATTTTGGCACTTCTTTAGCTTGAAGGTGCTAAATGCCTAGAGATGTTGGCTTGAACATCAGTAAATCCTCATCGGGCACTAAAATGGTCTGGTGGGGCTCCTTTTCATGGTGGCGGGATAAATGGCCATTTGGAGTCATCTCATAGCTGATGTCCACTGGACTCAGTTAAAAATTTCCGTAGCTTTGCCTACACAGGAAGTCTGCTATGTGACTGACTTTTATAGATGTGATCTGCAATCCCTAGTTGTACCAGCGAAGGCAAGGGCTCAGGTAGCGCCTTGTTTGATTGGACCTTTCATTCCTTTGGCTCTTACTATATGTAAATGTCTGCATCTAGCTCGAAAGACCTTTGAATTGGAGAGAATCATGAATTCTTCTAATACATTTCTTATCTAGAAAGTCCACAATATTTAATATTTAATATTTAATAATTAAATGTTATGCAGTTGCATTGAGGTCATGACTTTTGGCTTTGACTGACTTTGTGGTCACAATGTTTAAGAACATTCTATGGCCAGATGTGAGCTGTGCATAGACTTATAAATAAAAGTCTAGAAGTGGGCACTGTACACAAACCAGTGATTTTACCCCGCCAGTTTCTTCAATGCTGCAGAGGGGAACAGGGAGTTAATGATGGAGAATGTAGCCCCCAACTAAGCCATTTATAGCTATACAAAATGTCTGTAAAAGGACACAGCTGTGATGCTTCTGAAACTGTGTGTGGAGGTCAGGAAAAGGACTAATGTCCTAAGGGGTTATTTTTGTAAAATGGAAGAGGTATCTGCATTGCTTAGGGTGATATCCTTTATGTCCAGGCCAATGCATTGTAGGCTATTAGTGACAATATTCGAATGGAAGGATGGAGGAATGCAGGCAGAGTACACCAGACATGTCCTCTCCTGTGGATGTGAAGGACATACACAGGAGGCTGTCCTGTAGCATGGAGCTAGGTCCCAATACGCTGCAAAATGCTTTGTTGGAACAGAAGAAGCTGACTCACTTAAGAAAGAATTGAGAGGCTTTTATTAAAACTCAAGGTCATGCAACAGAACAACAAAGACAAAGTAAAAGCCCCCAAACCTGGCTGTCATGGGCAAAGAGGACTTTAATGGGGCTCTTAAGATAATGAAAATAATGTGTGAATTATACAGGGTGTAGCAAAGGTGGATTTACAGTTGCTCATGTGGAAAATAATACAATAATCTATCTATCTATCTATAGCTAATATGCAAAGTGTTCCCTTGGGAGTTCGACCAGGAGTTCAATAGATCGCTATGTCGTGTGCTGACCACCCGGGGATGGCGCAGAAGGAAGGCCCTGGCCAGAAGGCCCTGATCAGCCCTGATTGCCAGCAGGCATAGGGACCCTACCTGTGCATGAATTTCGTGCACTGGGCCTCTAGTTACTCAATAATAATACAAGAACAAACTCTTGCATTCTTACAACTGTAAACTTTTGCCTAACCCTTTTTTCAAAAACTGGTTCTCATTTTCTTCAGTCATTTCCTGTTATTTTCTTAAGAGCACAGATGAGTGTAGCCTATGCCTGCAACACCAATGAGGACAGGCAGGCAGGACACCTTGCTCTTGCTTGTGATCACTGAGATAGCACATTTTCAGTTTTTAAAAAAATATATATTTTATTGATTTTTTACAGAGAGAAAGGGAGAGAGATAGAGAATCAGAAACATAGATGAGAGAGAAACATCGATCAGCTGCCTCCTGCACACCCCCTACTGGGGATGTGCCTGCTACCAAGGTACATGCCCTTGACTGGAATCAAATCTGGGACCCTTGAGTCCGAAGGCCGACGCTCTATACACTGAGCCAAACTGGTCAGGGCTCAGTTTGTCTCTCCCCCCCCCCCCCACTCCTTTAAATGCCACACCAAGTGACACTACAGATAGGGAGCTAAACTGACTATGGAGATTCTAACGCAGCAGATGGGTTCCTGTTTTCTTACTTTATAGTATGGAGAACAACAAGGCTTGAACATGTAAAATAAAATCCTTGTTATCCACAGATAAAGAAGTACATTAATTTTGGGAGAAGAGGAATCATAGAAATTATGTGTGTAGAAGAGACATTAAAAGGCTTTTTTTATATTTGTTTTTGTTTTTCTGGAGACAGGATTTCAGGAGCTGCTAAATTCGGAATGAGATCTTAATCAGAAAGAATATAATACTTTAGTTATAGGGTTGGACTGAAGGGGGCTATGGAAGGATTGAATGAATGGGAGTTTGGGTGGTACAGAAGGAATTGCTGGGGAATGAGAACTTATTTTAGTTAAGAAGCATTAGTATAGAGGAATGGAGAGGGAGAAAGATAGAAACATTAATGACCAGAGAAAATCACTATTTGTTGCCTCCTGCATGACCCACACACAACCCGGGCATATGCCTTGACCTGGAATCAAACCATGACCGCCTGGTTCATAGGTTCACACTCAACCACTGAGTCAAGATGGCTGGGCAAGATGCAATAGTCTTAAAATGAAGGGGACTGAACAACCTGGGATTTAAAATCATATTAAAGATCAAATCAACAAGTACATTTTGAGCACCAGTTATATGCAAGGCACTGGAACATTCTATGTTCATGGTTGCTTCTCCTGAAATGGGCCTAGATGAGAAAAGAAGAATATCTGTGTCTCCGTGGCCATTTTTGTCCAGGGAGCAGAGAGAGCCAAAGACTGAGCCAGCCTTGAGAAAACAATGCAATGCGTTTGTGGACTCTCCTTCATTTCTATTTTTATTTTTCTTATAAACGAAAACTTAAGTACTAAAGACACAGTAGCTATAACACTCCCCGTGGCTCCTCACAATATGGCAATTACTGAGATGGTTTCTTTCCCTTTATGTAGGCAAAAAGCAGTGAGATCATGAGGTAGGCAGCAAGAGAAAACAATTATTTAATTTGTCCTAGAAGAGTGCCGTGGGAATAAAAATATTCTCCTCTTCCCCCAAGGTTTAAATGCATGGGCTCAACCAAAAAATGCAGGAGTGATGCTGCACACTAAACAAGCCCACACTTCACAGCCTGATGAAATCATTTTAATGTAATGACTAATGTAACAGAATAAATTGGCATAGCAGTGAGTCAGGGAGAGGATCCAACTGAGGCAAGTGCAGCGCTGGCACTGCTTTGTCAGGACAAGCCGAGCCTTTCCGCTTCCTTTCAAGTGACGCCCTATGCCCTATCTGCACTTTGGCCCCAGATGAGTAGGCCCGAGAAGCCGGCTTTATCTGGCCCTCTCCCAAAGGGGACGGGACCTCCTACACACCTTCGCCTTTTGCCTGGTGAAACCTGCGTTTTAGTAACCAGAGAAGGCTGGGGAACCTAGCCCCGGTTAAGTGTGTTCCCCAGGGCTGTGGGTGCGGGGGTTTCCCCCACCCGCCGGGAGTTTGCTGCTAACAGACTAATTTTGAAAGCGAAGGTCAGGTTGCTTGATCTTGGTAGTGGTGGATGGAAAAAGTTCAAGTGTTATTCTGTGTTGTTTTGACATGAGATCAAAGATGAGCTGCATTCCGTCTCAAGATAGTGAGGGTTACTTTGGAAATATATCCAAGAATATGTTTTTTTAGCCTTTCCTATTTCATTTACCTTCTTTGCTTCTCACCCCTGCGAGAGAAATAGGAGATACAGAGAAAAAAAAAAATCTAAAATAAGTTAACAACAAGGATAGGCTAGTGCATTTTAACATGGAAAAAACGAATAAATTTAGAATTATTCTGACATATACAGGCGGACAGCTGGGTCCTGTGCTCAGTGGTTTGGGCAAGCTCAGTTTCTTCATCTGTACAACAGGAAAAATAACGCAAATGCAGTGAGATGGCTTCTAAAAAGTGCAGTTGGGTTGGTCTCCAGGGAAGATCAGTTTCCTTGGCTGAGAGGTGCGTACTCCATTTCTGATGGACATCCCTGACTTTCTAGATGTCTTTGTGACAGGGGATTCCCATCTTGTCACTTAGGCAGGAAAGTCCCTTATTATTATGTGGGTTACAGGAGTGTGGGAAGATTTCTCTTCTTAGTGCTGTGGCAGGGACGGTTAGGGGAGTCCCTTTTTACCCCTTTAATACTGATAGAAAAGGGAGGGAATGGGAAAAAGTCACTTCAGGACACTGTGGTTCAGGGGTTGATAGGAGTGGAAACAGACTATTTTGCCATCAGTTTCATTCTTCTGGAGGTGGGGTAGTGTTCTATTTCTAATGCATATTTCACTAGGGGCTGACCCCCAACCGTCTTCAAAGACCTCCAAGAAATCTTTTAAAATTGGTGCTATCAGCACTGTGATGGTTTCTTGCTCCTGTATCTCTCCTCTTCTTTTATTTATTTTAAAATCTATTTTTATTGATTTCGGAGATGAAGGGAGAGAAAGAGAGAGAATCATTAATGATGGAGAGAATCATTGATCAGCTGCCCCCTGCATGCCCCATACTGGGGATCGAGCCCACAACCCAAGTATGTACCATGACTGGGAATCGAACCATGACCTCTTGGTTCATAAGTCATTGCTCAACCATTGAGCCATGCAGGCCGGGCCCTCTCCTCTTCCCCTTTCTTAAGTTTTACTTGCAGGACATGCCAAGGGAGATTTGAGAAACTCTGCTTTAATCTTCACATAGAGCAAGCCAGATAGTTACATCCTTGTGGAGCTTGTGGCTCAGTGGGAAGCCTTGGGTAGGTGGACACAACTGTGATGGAGGAAAAGCTCTGGGCCTTTGGGCAACCTTAGTACTTCTAAGAGGAAATGCAGAGTTGGCTGTTGGATTCAAAGTGTTCATGCTGAGAAGTTAATTATAGGCAAGATATACAGATTTTGAAGCTGTTGGTATGTGTTTAGTAATTGAATCCAGGGGACCAGATGACATCACTCAAGGAGAGAGCTGGGAGCCGTGGTTCTCAACCTTGGCTGCGTATAAGAAAGCCTTGGAGATCCTACCTCCAGAGGTTCTGTTTTAAAAGTAAGTATGGGATGCAATCTGGGCATCAGGATTTTTAAAAGCTTTTTAGGTTATTTGAATATGCAGTCAGGTTGAGAGTCATACTCTTCTCTTTCCTCCCCCTCTCTCCTCTTATGTTATCTCAGTGTTTCTCAACCTGAGCCCTGCATTGGAGTCTCCTGGGAAGATTTTGAAAGTCCAGGTGTCTGTGCTATATTCTAGATCAATCAAATAGGAATTTTTAGAGGAGAAACTCGGGCATCAGTAAATTTAAATACTGGATGATTCTGTTGTGCAGCCCATGCTGTGAAGAAGATGCCAAGGAAGGAGTGTTTGTGGGTATTAGGTAGAGACTGAGTTGGCAAAGCCAATGGAGAGGTGGGCTTAGCACAGAAACAGGCAGACTTGCTTCATCAGACATTTGGTATCACTGGAACCTTCAGTACAAGGTTGACAAGAAATAAGGATAGTGTCTTCTTTCTAATTTTAAAGAGGATATCTCCAACATTTCCTCATACTAGTACTATGCTTCTAGTCTGTCCTGCTTTTACTATGAGTTTATATTATGTTGAATTTTATCAGATGCTTTTCCTGCATCTATTAAAATGGTCATATGGTTTTCTTTTTTAAATCTGTTAATGTACTGAATTATGTTAGATTTTCAAATATTGAACTATCCTTGCACTCCTGCTTTAAAAGCAACCTGATCATAATTATTGTCTTTTATCTACACTATTCCATTTGCTTTTGTTAGTATTTTGCTTAAGGATTTTGCATCTTCATTCATGGATTAGGAACCTAATGTCTGAATGGTTTCGGTATCAGGACATTCTCTTTGTGTAAAATGACTTGGGAGCATATTTCCTCTTTTTCTATTTCCTGGAAATTATTGTATAAAACAGATGATTTTATTTTCTTTTAAAGTTTGGAAGAATTTTTGTGTAAAGATATCTGAGCTTCATTGTTTTGATTGTGGGAATATTTTAAAATATTGCTTTAATTTTCTTAAGAGTTATAATACTTATTAGGCTTTGCATTTTTGCTTAAAACAATTTCAAAAAGTTGTATTTTTTCTACTTCCAAACTTCCCTTAATCTTCCATCTTTTTCAAAGTCTTTTTAGCTAATTTCCCCACTGTCTCCATGTTTGCAATTAACATGGACTCTTAACACACTGAAAGGGGCTTCTGCTTCCTCTGTAGCTGCTTTGACATGGGTACAAGTGACTCTTCATGATGCCAGCTCAGAAGGGTTCTTTTCAGTTCCTCGTTTCTTTTGACTTTTATGTTGAGACTGTTTACTAATTACTTTTTCCTAAAACTTCCTGATGCTTGTCCTCTGTGACAATATTCTTTTCTGATCTCTTCCCATCTCTTCGATTGTATTCTAAAAATCTCCTTCATAAACTCCTTTCTCTATCACTCCCTGACCCTTTCATGTTATGCAATCTTCTCAGATGATCTACTCTTATGTTTTAAACATCACCCAGGGGTATGTCCAGGTCTTGTGGAGTCTGAAGTTTATCCAGTTTTGGAGAGAGGGCTAGGGGAAGCTGGGGGAAGGTCAATGGGGGGAAAAAAGGAGACATATGTACTACTATTTGTAATACTTTAAACAATAAAAAAAATTTTTTTTTAAGTATACAAAATTATTAGGTACAGGGCTTTCACCTTGGAAGTAAGGGGCATGAAACTTAAGCTCCACTAAAATTACAGTAAATGTACCCGGCAGGTGTGGCTGTTGGTTGAGTCTCATCCCATGCACCAGGAGGTCACTGGTTGGATTATGGGTCAGGACACATGCTCGTGTTGCAAGCTCAATCCCCAGTAGCGGGCATGCAGGAGGCAGCCAAATGATGTTTCTCTCTCGCCCTTTCTCTCTAAAATCAATAAAACAAAAACAAAAACAACAAAAAAAAAAAATTACAGTAAATGTGTCTCTGACTACATGTGTAGATAGATGTCTCCCAAGTTGGTATATCTTCTATGACCTCTTAAGTTAAATTACTTAATGGACTTACCTGTCCCACAGTGGAACTTAAGATGTCTTACAGTGTGGAGGTTTTAAAACATGTCCCCAAATTATTTGACATATCTTCCATTGACAAGTGGGGTTTATGTTCCTCTCTTTGAGTTTGGGTATTGAGACTGCTTGACCAATAGGACGCAGTGGAGGCAGCTTGTTGCCGACTCCTGGGCCCAGGCCCTTAAGAAGCTGACAACTTCTTCTTACCATGTTTTAGAAATGTTTGCTTTTGGAACTCAGATACCCTGTTGTGAAAAAGTCGAGCAGCCACATGTGAGCCCACAAAGGTCCCAGCAGGCGGCTGGCACTGACTTGCAGCCATGGGAGTGAGACATCTTGGAAGTGGATCCTCCAGCCATCAGCCAAGCTGTCCTAGACGAGAATATGTGGAGTACAGAGGAGGTTTCCCCACCGAACTCTTTCCACATTGTAGAATGGCGAGATTTAAAAAAAAGATGGTGATTTTAAAACCTTGGGTTTTGGAATGGTTTAATACACAGCAGTAAAGAGTTAGGACACACACAGACCCCTCACCTTCCTCCTTCCCCCATATATTCAATCTTAATTAACAATGGTACCAGTGACACTGTCACCCATACATGATATGACCATTCATTCTAAAATTTCCTCTTCCCCATTCCTTTAAATCCGCTTAATCACTAGGTTATGTAATTTTAGATTTTACCTTTTAGACACTTTTATCTACTTTCTTTTCTCCATCCCTTTGTTTGTAGCGCTCTCGACCCCTTGATGTTTTGCAGGAGACTATACTAGTAAATATGTTTTCCAGTGTCCATCTTTGTCCTCCAAAGCCATTCCCTGTACTGACACAAAAATGCTCACAAAAGGAAGTCTAACAGTGATACTTCTCTGCTTAAATCCGTTTGGTGCAATAAACAGAAAATAATTAGAGATAGGGTGTAATTATCATATTTTTCAACTTAAGAGAGCCTTGAATTTGTAGATTTCAAGATCACAACACTTAGTCATAGATATATTCTTATTAAATTTCTTACAGGCATCTTCCTGTAGGAAAATTCTATCTTGCCCTCAACTCTGCCTCCATTAAACAACTACAACAATAACTACATTTTATATGCACAGATTAAAAAGCAAGTTTCCTTGGATTTCCAGTCTGCCCTTGTGTGTGTGTGTGTGTGTGTGGGGTGGGGAGGAATTAGAAAAATGTTTGTGGGATTTGAGGGGTATAGTTGTTAGTCAAAATTTTGATACACAGCCAAATCACCATTTGTGAAAGGAATAGAAAAACAAGAGCCCCAAAAAAGAATAGCACCTACATATGGTTTCTAGACATAAAAACGATTCTCGCTATTATTTGTAGTCTATTGTGTCTTACTCACAATGAGACTTTCCATGCCCACGTATGTCACGAGATTGGATAATATTGCAGTAGCATCTGTACTATTGCCATGATAAATATAGTAGCATTAGCTAATACTTTTCAAATATCTAACAGTTCAGCAATATTATAAGATAAATTGACTTCTAGCTTTTGGGGAGTAATTGCTATTTTAAAATCTTGTTTTGATGAGAAAATCTACCTTTAACTTCTACACATTTAACCTAACAGACAATTTTTGGAGCATAATGTGAAACTATCTGAAGTAATTTGTCTTTCTGTCACACAAATGGTAGCTTGACTTTGAACATCTTATAGCTGAAATTCATACTCTTGGGACATAGTCAGGAGAATGCTGAATGATATTTTTTCTGGAAAACATTCCTTTCATACCTTGCTATTTTTTTTAGCTCAGTAAAATGTTTGGAGATCAGATTCTGAGTCTGTTTCAAATTGTGACACCCACCCTGGCCGGGCACCTCCCCATACCCCGAAAGGTTGCCGGTTCAATTCCTGCTCAGGGCATATGCCTGGGTTGTGGGCTCCATTCCTGGTTGGGTTGTGCAGGAGGCAGCCCATCGATAGATGTTACACTCTCACATCAGTGTTTCTCTTTCTCTAAAAAGCAGGAAACTATTCTTTAAAAAATTGTGACACCCAAGAATTTACTGTAGTTTGACCTCGATTGGCAATTCTTTTTGTTTTTAGGTTGCTTTGGGTCTGAATTGTTATGGCAAATGATTCTCCTAAATCAACAGTGGGTAGGTATGGAGATTTAGAAAATGCAAAATTTAATATTCCGATATCTGATGAAGATTTTAATTCCTAGAGCACAGAATAACAGGTATGTACGGTGCCAATGACTTTTCCAGCATCATATTTTAATCACAGTGTAATATTTGGGTATTACACTTTCACAGTAGCTTGCAAGTAATTGCAGTGCTTCAATTATTTTACTTTAGGGGGGCATTTTTGCTGTTTTCCTTTTTTCACAGGTTGCTACTACAGAAGTGGTTAAGTTGGAGTGAGTGTGTATGTTTACAGGTGATGAAATTACACATCCAAAGTGGTTATTTTAATCCAGAAATAATTTTGCCAGGTAATCTGGTAACAAGTTTAATAGGCAGGAGCAGATGGAGGTAGGAAGGTAGGTACCCTCCCCGCCTCATAGTATGAAGTGTTGCATATAAAATGGTCATAGCTGAATTTTGCTTTTTATCATAATTTTCTGTTTTAAAATTCTTCCTCTCCATAAGTCTGGGAGAAAGAGAGGAAAAAAAGAGAGTAATGGTTTCTTGCTGTATATCCTTTAAAAATACCTGGGAGGTTGTGGAAGCTCGTGTACGTTTTTCTAAGGACTCAAGTTACTAGAAAACTCGAGAAAGTCTGGTTTTTGGAGCACTCCGTGTTCTCCATTGAACAGATGAGAAGGCGAGAAGGGTTGAAAGAACTGTGTCAAATATCAAATGATCCTATTGTTAGGGTGCTGGGTTGAAATGGCCGGAAGGACTTGTACTCAGCAACACAGCTTCTGAGTCAGGCATTGCTCGCATTCTCCCCCTCTTCCCTTGTTAGTTCCAACTCTTAGAAAAAAAAAATCTAGGCAAAATAGAGCCAGGCAGGATGGATTATGTAAATAAAGGAAGATCTCATCCTACAACTTAATTTGGTTTCAACATAACCTCCATAAAACCTCAGAAGTCTTAGGGAACCCGAGCGTTCTCGTCATGCCTGGGGCTGTGGTCCAGGTTCTGGGCAACCTGGGGAAAATCCTCAAGTTCTAACTTGATTTTGGTAAGTCCCCACGGTCACTTCTTTACCGTGGTGAGACGGAATAAAACAGGAATGTTGGAGAGATTTCTGGGTTTGTTAACTTTGGCTCATTCTCTGTTTTCCAATCTTCTCATTAATCATCATTCTTACCTAATGGACTCTTTTAAGGTCTTTTCGCAGCAAGTCACACACGAAGTAGCTTATAGTTGGGTTACTTGAAGACTAGGAAGCCTGCAAGGTATTTCTATGAATCTCACTCCCTTTAACCTCAGCTAATTATGTCAGCAAATAGTTTGCTCAGCTGTTTGTTAATACATTCTAGGGTTACTGGTAGGGTTATCTAATATCTGCCAAATTTTAAGGTTAATCTGATATCATCATCTTGGAACTTGGGCCAAAATCCTACCCAGTGACCTTGTGCTGATTTATTTCTGCTAACACCAGACTTTTTGAGTCCAGAAAGTTTTAGTAACTCATTAGGAAATCTCGAAAAGCCTCTTTGACCCTGCAGTAGGCCTTAAAACTATTCAATGGATCCAGTAGAATTGATTAGATAAAATTTCTGTGGTTACAAATATGTGTCTCACTGTGTTTACTTAAAAAAAAAAAAAAAAGAAGAGCGACTTACCTAAGCCAGCTGTGGTTTGAACTCTCTTCCAAGCAGCACAGTCAATGGCTTTATGCGTGGCTGAGGAAATGTAAGACAGTTGTAGGCAGGGAATTGTAATTTTGGACATCCAGTTATCAGGGTGAGAGGGAACCTGTATTATCTCTATGCTATTCTATGAACTATTACAATTTATTTTCCTTGTTTCATGAAGCAACATTCTTTTTAACTGGGGCAGAGGATGCCAAGAGTATTCTTGATGTAGACCAGGGTGAGGGAAGGTAAAAGCTGCAGTTCTCCAGATGAGGCACGTACTCTGTGCTTTAGCATTATGCGATTTATAAATAGGACCTCCAAAATTTATACCAGTGTAGGCATAATCACTCTATTTTACAGATTAAGATGTTCCTGGGAAAAGGATGGGGGAAGAGCAGAATGCTGAAAGCATAAAATCATTTTCTGGGGAAAAAAATTACTGAATTAACTGGGAGCCATGTGCTAGCAGTGACTAGATCACGTTTTCTGCATCATAAAAGTGTGGAGCTTGCCTGGCTGTGGTGGCTCAGTTGTTGAGCTTAGGCCTAGGAAGCAGGAGGTCACAGTTCGATTCCTGGTCAGGGCACATGCCCGGGGTTTGGGTCTCAATCCCCCGTGAGGGCCGTGTAGGAGGCAGCCAAACAATGATTCTCTCTCATCATTGATGTTTCTATCTTTTTCTCTCCCTTGCTCTCTGAAATTAATAAAAATATACTTATTTAAAAGAAGTATGTAGCTTGATAAAAAGGGAAACAGGGTTTTGTTTGTTTGTTTGTTTGTGTTGTTTTTGCATACCAGTGGTTGAGATTAGTGAATTTAGTGCCCACTCCATGTGTACCTTTATCTACCTTTACCTTGTTTAGATGGTAAGCTCAGTAAATACTTATTGGCTGTCTACCATGTGCATGGCATCTTGCTAAAAAGTAAAGGCTTCCATGGCTTGTTCATAATCAAATAATTCAGAGGGTCTTTCTCTTTCCACCTCTGTCTGGGAACTCCTATTCATGCTTCAAGAGGCAGCAGGCACTGCACCTCCTCTTTGAAGCCTTCCCTGAATGCAATAATCAGACATTAATCCACCCTGTCTGTAGTACATCTACCATAAAACTTATCCGTGTTTATTTGTTAATATGCCTATCCCTTCCTGCTGGACTGTGAGACTGTGAATTCCTTGCCACAGGGACCGGTTCCTCTTTCCCTCTTCCCCAACCCCCACCACCACCTGCCACCCCACAACACTCATTCCCTGGTTGTGGTTACATCAGCCTGGCTCTTAGCAGCAGTTCGTTAAGCTTGCTCAATGCATGTATGACTGTATACCAGCGAAGCAGAAAGCTATTCTTCTTCAAAGTCACTCACAGTTAAAAGAATGACTAACTGAGCAATTGCTACTGCGCATTTTACATGCATTATCTAATTTGATCTTCCTGCAACTGTGTTAGGTTGGTATTATTTCATTGGCTCCTGCATTTATAAGACTGTGCTCAGAGATATTAAGCAGCAAGCCCAGATCACTAAGTAAGTAATGGAATAGGAAACGAAACCTATTCTGCCTGACTTTGAAGTCATGTTTACACCACTAAGCTACATGAAATCCCATTTAAAAAAGAACTACGTCTTATAATGTCATATATTTGCTTTTTTTACATTTCTTTCAACAACATGTAATAGAGAATTGTACAAACACTGACTTTTCCACTCTGGGTACATATTACCTGTTAATATTTAGGTGGAGAGAAATTTCTCAATATCCTTCCAACTTCTCAATATACTCAACATCCACCAAGCTTTTATCTTTTAAAGAGGAGTGAAATAAATCAGACAGAGAAAGACAAATACCATATGATTTCACTTATATGTAGAGTCTAAAAAACAAAATCAATGAAAACAAAAACAGAAACAAACAAATACAGGGAGCAAATTACTGGTTGGCAGATTTGGGGGTGTTGTGAGGGCTGGGTGAAAAAAGGTGAAGAAATTAAGATGTACAAATTAGCACTTACAAAATTGTCATGGGGATGTAAAGTATAGCATAGGGAGTATAGTAAATAATATTGTAATAACTATGTATGGTGTCAGGTGGGTAAATGACTTACTGGGGTAAAACTTTTATAAGTTATATAAATGCCTAATTGCTTATTATACACCTGAAACTAATATAATATTGTATGTTAACTGTCGTTGAAAAATAAAGAATGAAAAAATTAATTATAAAAAGAGAAGAGCACACCCAGGGTCTAAAATGTCCTTAGAGCTTGAGACTTTAGGCTCAAGAGCCTAAAAAATGCCCAGATACCTGGTGGATATGATAATCAGGCAGATCTGAGTATGTTTATTCTGATAAACTGAATCCCTGAAAAGTCCGAGGTACATTCTTAGTCTCCCAATAGAAAGAGCGGTGCAACCTGGAAGAAAAACATAGAAGACAGAGGGCCTGTGTGGGAGAATTCCTTCAGAAGGAGGCTCCTAAACCTGGGAGATGGTGAGCTCCCCTTTAGAAAAATAAATCCCTTGAGGGCAGGGATGACGTGTCGCCCCATGACACCTGCTCCTAGTACATACTGCCCACTAGATCCGCTCAGCAAAATTTTGTTGATGAAGCACTATCCATCCTCATATAGATCATCTGGAGCCATATCCCCGAAGGAAATATTGTCATAAAAAATAGACTGTTATATATTTGAAATGAAGATATAGGTTATGCTCAGCAAGGTTGAGGGGAAGGAGAAGTGGTGGGAGTCAGAATATCTGCATAAAAATCTAGACATCATCTTTTAAAGAGACTCTGGCAGCATGGAGGGGAAAGCGGTGTGGCTCTATTCATAGTGAAATGGCAGGGCTCACACTCTATGGAACTGTTCCATTTGGAGTTCTATTACCACTCCTTTCCCAACTGCTCCACCAATAGCCTTGCAGCAAAGAGCTGCCAACAGCATGCTGCAACATGACTGAAGCCCCACAGCACACTGCACTGCTGGATGGTATTCTTGCTCTGCCCATGGGAAATCCCGTTTATAAAGTCATCTCATCCACGTGTGTGTGATGTGCAGCCTACCACCTGAGAATCTGCAGCCGAAATGAAAGGAGCTGGGTATATGTTTGAGGCAGGAAAGGAAAGAGAACCACAGCTTCTCACAAGCCAGCCATAAAAGGTCATTTTGCTTGATGTACCCATTCTTTCAAACAATAAAAATGTTTACGTGTCTTGGAAGCACTGAGCAGAGGATTTAAATCCAATTCTTTTAAAATCTAGAATGGGGCGGGGGGGGGGGGGGGGGCGGGAGAATGGGGACAATTGGGCAATAATGACACATGTAATCCATTAATAAATAAAAGTAAATAAAAAGAGAATGCTAAGGTCATTTCAGATATGTGCAATTCATGTTATTTTTGCTTCAAAAGCTATACATAGTAATTATAGAAATCATTTCTAAAAAAGACAGAAGCTTTAAGAAACACTGGTATTCCCACCCCTGATAGATAACTACTCTTAACAATTTGATGAGTATATTTGTGCAACCATGAAAATGAACTCATGTTGTGAATATTGTTTTATAACACTTTTTAAAACACTTATAAACATGTTTGGAATAATTTTCTGTGATTATATAGTTTTAAAAAATTAATTATAATAAAATTACATAAGAAAGTACACACTATATTACATCAAGGCACATATTTTAATATCATTTAAAATATTTTCATTGATTTCAGAGAAGAGGAGGAGGAGAGAGACAGAAACATCAATGAGGAGAGAGAATCATTGATTGGCTGCCTCCTGCAATCCTCTACTGGGGATTGAGCCTGCAACCCCAGGCACGTGCCCTGACCAGGAATCAAAATGTGACCTCCTGGTTCATAGATTGATGCTCACCCACTGAGCCACACTGGACAGGCTTAACATCATTTTTAATATCTGTATAGTATTCAATTCTATGGGTATATCATAATTTATTTAATAAGTGTTTCATTTTTATTTATTTTTAAAAATATATTTTATTGATTTTTTACAGAGAGGAAGGGAGAGAGAGAGAGAGTGAGAAACATCGGTGAGAGAGAAACATCGATCAGCCACCTCCTGCACACCCCACAATGGGGATGTGCCTGTAACCAAGGTACATGCCCTTGACCAGAATCAAACCTGGGACCCTTGAGTCCGAAGGCCGATGCTCCATCCAGTGAGCCAAACTGGTTAGGGCAATAGTGTTTCATTTTTAGAAATACGGAGAATAGACTGACAGATGTAAGAGGGGAGAATATTTGGTGGGCTAGGTGAAATAGGTAAAGGGTTTTGGGCCTTTTATTGATAGGTTTGGCATTCCATGACTCAGCTGCAGCTTGTTTAAGAGATTTTAGCCTGAGAAAGGACAGGCCATTCATATACAAAAGCCTCTGCACACAGCTTGAGTGGGGTTATAAATTACATGAGGTGGGGTCTCAGGGAATCACCAGGGCAGAGCAAGTAGAAATGGCTGCCAGTCAGCCCTGCAATCTGGGAGGTCCCAGCATAGGAACAATGATCCTTGCAAGTGCCTTTGTTCAGGAGAAAGCTGCGCCTGAGTTCTTGCCCCAATGCCAGACAATCCAGTTCCTCCTCGTATGTGTCGGTGTTCCCCAGAGCCTCACCCTGGTGCTGAAGCTCAGAGGAAGTGAGACCTTGTAAGTTCAGTTCATGGTGCTGGTCTTTTAAGAGGAACAGGTGGGTTTCCAGCAGCCTCTGTGTCCCTGAGCCCCAATCCACACTTGTTTTTACAGCTTGTAGTTCTTACTGACTGTAGGGACTTCTTTTCCCAGCTCTGGGACCCTGGGCTAAGGGTCTGGTGTGGGACTGGGACCCCTTGCTCCTCTGGGCAACTTCTGCAGAGACAATCTCCCTCCCAATTAAAACAGTGGCACACGTGGGTGCTGGATCAGCCCTGGTCTCAGTGTGCTTTTTTTTGTTTTTACTTCTCTAGTTGTACTTCCATTCAGCTAGCTTTCCAGTGGTTCTGGATGATGGTTGTTTTGTATTTTAGTTGTAATTTTGATGTGGTTGTGGGAGGCAGTGAGTACAGGCATTTACTTACATCACCATGTTTCCTGTGATTCTCTACTCTCAACTTGTTTTTTCACAGTGGCTGATATTGCTGTTGGATTTCTCTGTTTCTAAGTCAGGCATGTCACCCAGGGAAGAGGGAACAGACCCTGTTTGCCCTTCATGGGTCTGGGGACTCTTCTCTTGTTCCTATCAACCTTATTTTCTGGGATCTGAGTCCAGCACTTATTCACCTTGGCTTATTATCAGAATCTTATCCAATAAAAGAGTAATATGCAAATTAGGCATCACTCTGTCACAAAGATGGCCACCCCCATAGCCACAAGATGGTGGCGTCCATAGCCACATCCTATCTAATAAAAGAGTAATATGCAAATTAGGTGTCACTTCATCACAAAGATAGCCTCCCCCATAGCCACAAGATGGTGGCACCCAGTCCAGCTTAGCCCTGCCACTGAAGTGGTCAGGCCTGTTAGCCAGGCAGGTGGTGGGGGAGGCAGGGGGCCCAAGGGGTGGAACAGGTGATCAGAGGGGGCTGAGAGTCCCCTGCCCAGGGCAGAGGCCTTTGCTGGAGGCCTCAGGCATGGGCAGAGGCAGAGCTGGAGATCGGTGGGGTCTGAGGGTGCCCTGCCCAGGCATAAGGCCTGGGCCAGAGGCCTCAGGCCTGGGCAGGGGCAAGGCCAGAGATTGCAGGGGCCTGGGCTCTGCAGAGCCAGCAATCGGAGGGGCAGGGGCAGAGCATGTGATCGCAAGGATCTGGGTACTGGTGGAGTCAGCAAAGCAGGGGTCTGGGCCAGAGGCAGAGCCTGTGGTCGAAGGGGTCTGGGCAAGGGTGGAGCCAGCAATGGCAGGGGCCTGGGGGTCGAAGGGGTCTTGTAGCCTTGGCCAGAGGCTGCAGTGGGGCAGAGGTGGAGCCGGCAATCTCAGGGCCTGGGCAGGGGCAGAGCCTGTGGTCGAAGGGGTCTGGGCACGGGTGGAGCCAGCAATGGCAGGAGACTGGAGGTCCCATGCCCGGCCTATAGCCTTTGCCAGAGGCTTCCAGTGGGGCAAGGGCAGAGCTGGTGATGGAAAGGGGCAGGATCAGAGCCAGTGATCGCAGAGGCCTGGGCTCTGTGAAGCCAGTGATTGGAGGGGCTTGGAGGTCTCCTGCCCAGGCAAAAGAGTAATATGCAAATTAGCCCTCAGTCTGTCACAAAGATGGCGGCAGCCAGGGAGCTGTAGTGAGGCAGGAGGCTTGCATTGTCCCAGTGATGGAGGAAGCCAAGATCCCCACCTGCCCTGCGGACCCTGAGCTCCACTCAAGGCAACAAAGTTTCAATTACAGAAGGTAAATAAACCCAAGATACTTGCTTCTAGTTGGTGGGTTTGAGCAGGATGAAGGCAACAAAGTTTCAATTATAGAAGTTAAATCTCAGATACCTGCTTCCAGCCGGCGGCCATGGCCAGCCTGATAAAATGGCCCTCAGGCCCTCACCCAGGCTGGCCAGGCACCCCAGTATAGACCCCCACCCTGGAGAGGCTGTGGCCAGCCTGAAAACATCCATCAGCCCCTCATCCAGGCTGACCAGACACCCCAGCAGGACACCCTTCAGAGCAAACCCGCCAACCCCTACCTGTGCACCAGGCCTCTGACCTATATAATAAAAGGTTAATATGCAAATTGACCCTAACAGCAGAATGACTGGGAATGACTGGTCATTATGGCACACACTGACTACCAGGGGGCAGACACTCAATGCAGGAGCTGCTTCCTGGTGGTCAGTACGCTCCCACAGGGGGAGCTCTGCTCAGCTACAAGCCAGGCTGACGGCTGCCAGTACAGCAGTGGTGGCGGGAGCCTCTTCTGTCTTCTCAGTAGCGCTAAGGATATCTGACTGCAGCTTAGGCCTGCTTCCTGCTGGCAAGTGGACCTCCCCAGAGGGTTCCTGGGCTGCCAGAGTGATGTCTGACTGCCAGCTTAGGCCCAATCCCCCAGGGGAGCCAGCCTAAGCCAGCAGGTGGACATCCCCCAAGGGGTCCCAGACTGTGAGAGGGCATAGGCTGGCCTGGAGGATTCCCCTCTTCCCCCCCCCGAGTGCACAAATTTTTGTTCACTGAGCCTCTAGTTTTAAATATTGATTGTTGAAGCATTGTTTACGCATCCTGTTGTGACATGGCTATTGCCTCTTATTCTCATGGACCCTGTTCATTGACAGTCATGTTCCTGCCTCTTCTTTCCTGCATCAGTCCCCTTAGATTTTAGGCATTTGAGCCAGAGAGTAGTGACTCTGTTCAAACTTAGTCTCAGAGTTTCAGATTTTCATTTCCAAAGATCATGTTAAGGTAACATTGAATTTTTTACCCATAAATGTTATCCCCCATTGCTGTCTGTGTGCCCGTGGCCATCTAAGACAAGCCTTGTGTGAAAATTCCCTTGCTTATTAAATCTGCCACTGACTACAAAAACAAACAAACAAACAAACAAACAAATAAATAAGACGAGGAAATCAAACAATTAAAACCAGAACTGGGTTCAAATCCTATTTTTCCTAACATAACAGCTCTGTAACCTGCTATATTAACCTTTACAAAATTTAAAAAAGTTTTTAAAATTTATTGTTATTGTTGAAAAGTATTACAGATGTCCCCCTTTTCCCCCCATAGGCCCCCCTCCACCTGCTCCAGCATTGTTGTCTGTGTCCATGGGTTTTAGATATATGCATATAAATTTGTTAATCTCTTCCCACTCCCATCATTCCCTCCCCTCAACACCCCCCCACCCCCATCTCATCTACTGGTGGGCACTTCGGCTGTTTCTAAAACTTAGCTATTGTAAATAGCACTGCTGTGAACATAGGGGTGCATATATTCTTTCTGACTGTGTTTTGAGATCCTTAGGATATATTCCTAGAAGTGGTATTATTGGGTCAAATTAACCTTTAAAATTGAGTTTCTTTATAAAATGGCGATAATAATAATAAAAATTTTCTCAAAAAATGAAAGAAAGTTGGCAGGATACCTAGCACGGTGCTTGGAGATAGTAGGAGCTTGATAAATGTTGGTTAAATTGGTGTGTTTCATTATATTTTCTTCTCTTTTACATCAGGCGACATGTTGGGTATAATCTTTTGGTGTGTTCACGGAACAAATGATTTCTGTCTAATTTTGTTCTATAATCCACTAAAAAACCTGTTATTCTTCCAAGGATCCTGTTAGAAATAGTTGAATCTTGATCATCTGCTTTCGTAAGGTGTGTGATCTTATGTCATTGACTCGAGTTCTCAGTGCTGTTGGTCAAGGCTCTCCTTTGGCCTGTATCATGCTTCTCTGACATTCCCCGCCCAGCCCTACCCCAGACTGTGTCTAGGAAGCAGCTTTTGAGATGAAGTTTCGGTGGCATCTTTATACAGCCATTCCTTCTTTCCTCCCTCAGGTAGAGGGGTTGCTTCTTCCTCTGTGGCCCCTTGGCACTCCATCAGTGCATCTCACATAGAACCTGCCAAATAAGGGTTCAAGGCCCTTATTTGTTATTGTATTTTTCTTTCCCTCTGTGCCCCAAGATCTAGCACAGCATTTGGCATATAGTAAGTTTTTTTTTTTTAAGAAACAACCCATATACAACTTTATATCTATATATACATATTTAATTAACTTCAGAGAGGAAGGAAGGAGAGAGAGAGAGAGAGAGAGAAACATCAATGATGAAAATTATGGATCAGCTGCCTCCTGCATGCCCCCTACTGGGGATCAAGCCCACAACCTGGGCATGTGCCCTTGACCAGAATCAAACCCAGGATCCTTCAGTCCACAGGCCCACACTCTATCCACTGAGCCAAACCAGCTGGGATTGGCATATAGTAAGTGGTGAATACATGTCTGGTGAAGGGAAGAGTAATGAATGGTGAAAGAGAATAGTTATGATGGGTGTCATTGCCACAGAAGGGTCCCACATGCTGTCCATGGAGCGCTCTTCAAACAAAGGTTTGAACACCTGCTTCCTTGTTTTCTATAGAGACAATCCTGTGGCTGAGTAAGGTTGAGAGGTGACTGAAATATTTGCTGAACTGAGATGCTTCAGCTAAAATTTCAAATGGCTGTTTGTCTTTATAAACTTCTTGGGATAAACTTAATTTGTATAATGTACACAGAGCTTTGGTGGTGGCCCAAAAGTGGGTGTATGACTTCAGATGTATATTGTCCCCGAAGCATATTCAGTGAATATTAAACTTGGTATATTGAAAGGGCCTCAGGAATACCAAAATGTCTTGGAAAATGTATTTTCTTAGTGTTTGGTATAGTTAAGATGTTCATCATTTCAGTGACACGTCTCATTTTAAAATTAAGGGAAGCAACTGATTGAATAAATAAATAAATTGGAGAGAAGAGACAAATCTTTCTTATAGCCTAATTTCTGGATATGACCCCCTCCACATAATATATATTTCACTCTCCAGGAGGTTTTCACCAACCACCCCTCTTGAGTGTGGGCTGGACTTAGTGACTCCCTTGCAAAGGAAAGGGAAGAATGGTGAGCTCAGAGGGGAGAAAGTTGGCAAACACTACCTTAGCTAAGGTTGAAGGCTAATGTCACTGTTACATCATGTGAATATGAGGTACCCCTGATGTGAAGTGACAAGAAGGGTACTTCACCTCTGTTATTTGTTGCAAAAACACATAACCTTAGTCTAATCTTGAGAAAAAACAAGACATGCTACAGGATATGTGACTAGTACTTAATACAGTCAAGGGAAAAACAAGGGAAGACTGAGAAATGGTCACAGATAAGGGGAGACTGGGGAGACGTATAATGCAATGTGCTACCACAGGTTGGATCCTGGCACAGAGAGAGGACAGTAATGCAAAAACTGGTGGAATCCAAATAAAGTCTGGAGATCAGTGAATGGCCTCTGTCAACATCCGCTTCTTAGTTTTGACAAATGTACCATAGTAATGTAAGATGTAAAAAATGGGGGAAACTGGAAAAGGGTGTAATGAGAACTCCCTGTACTGCTTTTGCCACTTTTCTGTAAGTAAAAATTTATTCTAACATAGTTTATTTAAAAATAATAAGGGAAGCAGGTCTTGCAATCCCTTTATTTCTTTTTTAAACTCATAGTCAAATGACAGAAACACTTTCCGAGGTAGCTAGGGAAAAAGAGCCCATTTGAATTGCTTTGTATTGGGAAATTGTGCTGTATTACAAAGCAACTCCTATTGTACCAAAAACCTTCCATGGGAAAGCACTCCATTTAGTGAAAAAAAACAAAGTGAAAAGAAAATATACACATTTTCAGGTTATGTAATCTATAGTGGCATTTTTTACAAGATAAAGATACATTTCTTTTAAGTGGTTAGGCTCAACAATACGAGGATTGGTAGATTTTTTTGCTGCCTTTAAAAGCACTGTCCCCTGGCCTGGCCAACGTGGCTCAGTGGTTGAGCATCAACCTATGAACCAGGAGGTCACGGTTCGATTCCAAGGTCAGGGCTTCTGCAGGAGGCAGCCAATCAATGATTCTCTCTCATCAGTGATATTTCCATCTCAATCTCTCCCTGCCTCTCTGAAATCAATAAAAATATATTTTAAAAAACATAAAGGCATGGTCCCCCTGGATTTTGGAAAAGCTTTAGTTATTACTTTCCTGGGTCAAGCAATTAAGGCTTTGATAATCTGTAAGGACAATAGGGTAAATAATTCCTTTGTTAGTCAACAAGTGCAATTTGTGTTTTGGCAAACATTAACTTTTTAAATATTCAATGTGGGGAAGAAAAGAATGGTTGGTACACAACCTCTGGCAATCCACCCGTACTGGAGGAGAAAAAAGGTGAATTTTCTTGGGTACAGACTGAAAATACTCTTAGCCCAAATCACCGTTCTCCAGCTGTGATTAGGCAGAGAATGAAATTTTACAATGTTTACCTCTTTGATTTTTTCATTTTCAGTGCAGCATCGACTCAGTGTACATATCAGTTTTCATCCTTAAATGCGCGTGAAGCCAAACCGGGCGTTTGCAAAGCTCTAATCGCTGTATGATTTGATGTTACTGTGCAGTGAAGCTGTGCTAGTTAATTGTTTTCCTGACTGAATTTCCATCTCCTTTTTCCCCCTGCCCCCATTCTGCCTGAAGGAGCCCATAAAGCAAAAACCAAACAAACAAAAATCTCTCCAAAGCATCGTTTGCCAGGGTAGCAGTCTCGTCATAATATGGGCGATAATGATGATGGATAATTGTAATCCGTAAGTGGTTTCAGCTTATGGTTATTAGGGAAGGGAGTAAAGTGAGGATGGGTGTGCGGAAGAAAAACATGGTTTACTCTGCTCTAATTGCCTTTTCCAGCATTTCAAACAATAGAATGGGAAAGTCATCTCTTTGCTTCTCTTGCTGGATTCTATTCTAGTGTTGGTACATTGGTACATTCTTTGAGCGTGATTACTGGAGGAAAATTCTTGGTAACAAATGAGATATTTGATTAACTACTTTAAATAATGATCGATTTCTATGGCTTCCTGTACATTGCCTTTGTCATACTAATCAATAGCTCAGGCAATATATACACAACAGCTTTCTGTAATAAATAATAGTATTATATAATGCTAGGTAAATTTAGAAATCGTTATTTTATTGCATCTCTCACTCATGAAATGCAGTGCCAAATAGTAATTGAGATTGAGTTAGAGTCTCATCATAATGAGTTGCTTCACAAGCCAGTCCAGAAATTGTTTTTTTCCAAAGACCTATAGAAAGAGATCCTCTAGCCCTAGCCAGGTTTGCTCAGTGGATAGTGTCAGCCTGAAGACTGAAGGGTCCCTGGGTCTTTTTGGGTCAAGGGCACATGCCTCAGTTGAGGGGTGTGTGCAGGAGGCAGCCAATCAATGACTCTCTCATCACTGATGTTTCTGTCTCTCCCTACCCTTCCTCTCTGAAATCAATAAAACTATATTTAAGAGAGAGAGAGAGAGAGAGAGAGAGAGAGAAAGAGAGAGAGAGAGAGAGATAGCGCACTCCACTAAAGCATTGGCCTGCAGACTGAAGGGCTCCGGGTTCGATTCTGGTCAAGGGCACATAACTTAGTTTCAGGCTCCATCCCTGGCCCTGGGCAGGGTGCGTGTGGGAGGCAACCAATCAATGTATCTCTCTTAAATCAATGTTTCTTTCTCTGTCTCTCCCCTTCCTTTCCACTCTCTCTAAAAATCAACGGAAAAATGTCCTCAGGCGAGGATTAACAAAAAACAAACAAACAAAAAAAGAGAGATCCCTTGAGTAATAATGGATGACTGAGGAAGACCAAGATGTGGAGGCAGTGAAGGAGGAGAAAAGAAAAAGAGTCTAAATGAGGTTGGAAAGAATGAAGGGAAAGAAAGAACATAAAGAAGTTATGTGGCTGTTTCCTCTTCTGGATCTCAGTAAACGATTTTAATAGAAATGGGTGGGAGGCAAGAAGAGCCAATTGGAAAGTCTGAGAAGCAGGCCCTGTGTCCTTAGGAGAGCAAAACGTCTCCGACAATAAGATGGGAGATTTATTAGGAAGAAACAACATGTGCTGTTTTCGTCTCCCTGGTGTTCCTAAAGCCCTCACTCAGCTTGACAGGGGAATGCAGGCTCCAGTTAGCTCGAGTCGCTTCAGGAACATCACTGGCTGCTTTGAGACTACATGTCTACCGGCTACGAGTCAATTATCTCTGAGCCCCCATCCCCAAGGATAAACGCATTCCCCGACTCCTCAGATAATCCCATCATCTGCAAGAAAAATGAAGATCTCCCAGGTGGCTAGAAGCAGACGGGGGAAATGGAGCTGCATTCCATTAGTTTTATAATTGGAAGGTGCACCCTCATCCCAAAGCAGAGAGTGATAAACAGTACTTCTTGCAGCACAACTATCTGTTGAAAAATATGTAGTGACTGTATTATGAATCTTTATAAGCTCCAATACACGTGCTTTCAAAATTGTAGCTCAAAATAGAATTGGGACAGTAAGACTCACGTGGAAGAGGAAAGAATCAAAGGCCAACTGGTAGACAAAGAAAGTAAAAGCTGGAGCTGCTTCTGAAAGATTTTAATTTGTGTGGTCTGGGAAGAACTGCTCTTCCTTCCCTGGAGTATCCGAAAATGTCTCTTAAGCCAACAAGAGTAGCAGGAGAACTTCAATACCAGCTCAGAACTACTATGGCTAACGGGTCTACATTATTTTTTTTCTTTTCAACTTGGAATGAACTCTCATTTTTTGCTCTTCATTAAATTTTGCTTCCTCGTCACAGTCAACTCACATCCTACCTCTGTTTTAACTAACCCCACTCTCTGTGTTCTCTTGCTTTCTTTGAACTTTTATCACGAATGCCAAATGCTTTGATTATAAAGATTCCTTGATTTTTAATAAGTGGATCATCTTTCCAACTAAAGGGTCAATTCTTAAAGGGCAGTGATTAGATCTTGGCTTCTTTTGTGGATTCCCCAATCAACTTGTCAGTGATAAATTCATGGGTAATGATTAATAAATACTTGTTAGCTGGATGATTGATTAAAAGAACATGAAAATCTCCAAATATTTCCAGTGTAGCATAGGACAGTTTTCTTTTTATTCTTTTCTAAAAAATTTTTGAAAATCTAGCCCTAACCAGTTTGGCTCAATGGATAGAGCGTTGGCCTGCGGACTGAAGGGTCCCAGGTTCGATTCTGGTCAAGGGCATGTACCTTGGTTGCAGGCACATCCCCAGTAAAAGGTGTGCAGGAGGCAGCTGATTGATGTTTCTCTCTCATTGATGTTTCTAACTTTCTATCCTCTCCCTTCCTCTCTGTAAAAAAATCAATAAAAAATAGTAAAAAGATTTTTTTTTGAAAATCTAATTGTCCTAATTTTTTAAAGGTTCCCATATTTTTATAATCTTTTTAATTTTTAAACTGTAGTTGACATACAATATTATATTAGTTTCAGGAGTACACCCCAGTGATTAGACATTATATAACTTAGTAAGTGATCATCCTGATAAATCTCATACCCATCTGACACCACACATAGTTATTAGAATAGTAGTGACTATAGTCCCTGTGCTGTACTTTACATCCCCATGACTTTTCTGTAACAAGCAATTTGTACTTCTTGATCCCTTTACCTTTTTCACACATTCACCAACCCCCCTCCCATCTGGCAGCTGTCAAAATGTTCCCTGTATCTAGAAGTCTGTTTCTGTTCTGTTTGTTTGTTTATTTATTTATTTTTTGTTAGATTTAATTGTTGATAGACATGTATTTATTGCTATTTCATTGTTCATAATTTTTACCTTTTTCTTTTTCTTCTTCTTAAAGACCCTTTAACATTTCATGTAATACTGGTTTGGTGGTGATGAACTTTAGCTTTTTCTTGTATGGGAAGCTCTTTATATGTCCTTTCATTCAAAATGACAGTTTTGCTGGACAGAGTAATCTTGGTTGAGGTCTTTGCTTTTCAACACTTTGAATATCTCTTTAAACAATTTTTACTATTTTTTAGAAAGAGAATAGAAGGGAAGGAGGAAAACAGGGAGGAGAGGGGGAGAGGGAGAGGGACAGGGAGACGGGGGGGGGGGGG
>PVJC01003840.1:0-67512 GCA_004026665.1 Murina feae | reverse complement strand
GCATCCTGAGGGGGAGGCTGCGGCGTGGGGCGCTGAAACAAACGTCTGAGGTTAGTTCCTGGGTGGAAAGAAGAAAATGAAGATCTCCTTCTTTCAAAGTGTCTCATGATGCAAAATTCTTTTTAATTCCCGTGTTCATTTTAAAAACACTATTAGCTATTTTTAAGTCATGGAGGCAAGGATGTTTGTGGTAACTGGTCACACAACAGAGATTCAGAGAAATGGAATCACCCTCCTCCAAGCCTACGTACACAGAAGAAATTCCTGTAAGTTCTGAGTTTGAGACAGAGCATCCCTTTACTTCTTTTTTTCCAAAATATATTTTTATTGATTTCAGAGAGGAAGGGAGACAGAAACATCAATAAGGAGAGAGAATCACTGATTGGCTGCCTCCTACAGGCCCCACACTGGGGATTGAGCCACAGCCGGGGCATGTGCCCTGAATGGGAATTGAGCCAGTGACCTCCCGGTTCATAGGTTGACGCTCAACCATTGAGCCACACCAGCCAGGCTGAATCCCTTTAATTGTGAGCTGTAGTATTTCTCCTTTCTGGGCCTAGAGTTCGCTGAGAGCAAGGAGGATAAACAGCCTCCCACACATAAGATCTCTCTCCAGCACAGCGAAGAAAACTCAAGAACTGGGCACAGTGACCTCCCATTACCACGGATGCACTATCCAGAAGTCAAAATAACATTCGTGGTCTCAAGCATCCAGGAGTATGGGGCAAACCGTTTCCCAAACCAGTCTTGGCACAGAGTTGGGGTCTGAAAATACTGTGTGAACCTTAAAATGTTGTTCTCATTTAATCTTTGAGGAAAATCCCTGGAAGTTCTAAAGACAGAAGTTTCTTTCTGCAGTGATCATTCAAAATAAGAATTAAGTCAGCATTTCTCCAGTAGGCCAACATTCTGGCTCTAAGGGACTCCTAGAAATTATTAGAAAAAGGTTGTGAATATTACCAGCATTTACCTAGGTCCTAATTCTCACTGTGCATTAAATTTTCAGTGGGACTTTCTTTAATATATAGGCTCTTTGGAAAAAAAGGAAGGAAAAATAAAATATATAGAGGCCCTGACTCCCCCACCACGTAACTACTAGGGGCAAGGCCTGACGTGGTCTCTGGGAGGCTGTGGCCAGCAACGGCCTTAGGGACAGAGATTCCTACGCACTCCCCTCTGCCCGTCTCCCAGCAGCTGGCAGCACCAAGAGACCTTTCCCTCCCAATCACAAGATGTTCCTGTCCCTTCCCCCGAGAGAACCAGGCTAGCGCGGGGGGTTCTCAAACTGCGCTTTCAAAGCACATGGCAACAGCATCGCCAGCAAAGCAACCGTCACCCACTAGCCAGTCAGAACAGCACCTTCTCCACCTCCCCTCCCCACAAGGACAGAATCAGGAGTTCAGCCTGGGGCCTTGCTGACACCGCACCCGGCTGGGGACCTGCCAGACACCGCCGCCCGCCACCTGGGTCTGCACAAACCTGGGGCCATGCGGACACCGCCACCCAGGCCTGCACGAGCCAGCTGGGACGTGGCTGCCGGGGTTTGGGAACCACCGCATCCGAGACTTCTGCAATTTCCAGAGGGAAGCAATGAAGACAGATGTGACTCCATGTGCGGCAGAACCGAGTTTATTAGTGACGGCCATGATTACAACCACTCTCACGTGTAAAAAATAAAGGGTGGTTCCTGAAAATTCCAAACTCACTCGGACTTACTTCCGTTTGGCCTTCCCCTGGATGTGCCGAGGCGGGGGGGATCTTGCCCGGTTCTGTGTAGGCAGGTGAGCGGGTGCTCCCCCAAGGTGGGTAAGGGGCAGGGAGGACAGTGTGCCGCCGGAGAGCTGACTGCGGGTGCAGTGGCGCCGCAGGAGGACAGCGTGGGGGCCGGGCGAGTAACCCATCTCAGAGCTGGAGCACGGGATGGACATCGCTGGAGACAGACACACACACGGGCAGGCACACGCCCAGCCCCGGGCCGCTATGGTCAGGCCTGCTGTCCTTGCTCCTTGCAGGCCCACACCCGCCAGCGATGCCCGGGGCACGGAAAGCCCTGCTCCGGCCGCAGGGAGGCCCGCTGCTGCCCAGCGCCGCCTGGGGAACGTGTCCTCCCGGACTCACTCGCGCTGGTGGTTTCCCAGCGCCCTACAGACCACACCTGCTCCCGGGACAGTGACATCCCGGGAGATGAGGCTGCAGTAAAACCTGGGGGCAAAACGGGTCCCTCCCACCTGGAGGCGGGCCAGGGTGGGTGGCAGCACCTGGAGGTGGCGTTCCCTCTTAGACTCAGTACACCCGCACGCCCATGTCCCCCCTCAGAGTATTTGTGCTTTGTCGCCATCCTGATGGTTAGTCTGCACTAGGAGAACAGAAAGAGCTCTGCCCACGCACGCTTCTCTTTTTAAAAAAATAATAAAAAAACTAAAACCAGAAGAGGGAAAACCCCCACTAGAAGCTTCTTGATGTGTCAAGGTTGTTTTGGAAAGGGGCTTGCTTCCATTCCAGGAGCGAGGGAGGGGCAGGATGCAGCAGAGACCATGGCGACCGGTGTGGCTGAGTGACAATGGAGTCCATGGAAGCACCTGGGGGCCCAGGGGGCCCCTTCCCAGCCAGGTGGGCTCCCCACCCCTCTCAGGGCTGAACCCATCCAGTGCTGACCACACCGCACCTGTAAATGCTGTCGGCGAGATGGCGGGAAGAGGGGCTGGTGCATTCAGATTCACAGGCCATGCGGGGAGGTTACACACACAAAATTAATGTTCGAGCTTGTAAGGAAACACTTTAAAATGTAACAGAAACGGCAACTTTTGGGGAGACTGAAACAAAAAAGGCAAAACAAACAAAAGCCAAAGCCCCAGAGTTTCTGAAGAATCCGACCCCTACTTGAGTGGCTGGGGGTGAGGGTGTATTCCACGAATACCTCTTCTCCTCTTCTCCTTGGACGTCACAGGTGAATAAAGCACAGACCCTTGGGGAAAAGATCAGTCCTGCTAAAACCCAGCACCGCGCGTGCTCCCAGGGTCTTGCTCCGTGCACGCGGCGGAATTCACAACTTCTCTCGTCAGGAGACCCAATGCCCCGGGCTTGCACTTGCTGATGGCGATCTCAAAACCTGACCCCAAGGACAAGCTGTTTCCTCCTTAGGACTCGAGTTGTCGCAGTTCCTTGCAATGTCCAGTGAAGGGACGCCAGTGCCCCAGCCCTCACAGGGAAGGGGCTGGGTTTTAGGAAAGGCCAGGAACGTCTTCAGGCCATGGCGTGTGGAAGGGCCACGCTGCCTCAGCCAGCCCTCCAGTCACTGCCATGGAGAACAGGGCTTTCCCCACACATTCAAGTACATGCGGGTTCCCCACCCTCCCTCTTCTCCTTTTTTTTTTTTTGGTTAAGGATCCACCCATCCATAAATTCATGGCTACAGTAGAGATTCACGGCGCAATGACTTTCATACCGGTTACCGTCTCTTTAATTCTGGCCGTAAGCAGCATTTCTCAGTTTCACCCCCCACAACAAGTTCTGGGCAGCTCCGTCAGGTGGGATGGCAGGATGGCCGCGACAGGTCCTTGCAGCGTGGACGCGGTCGGGCCGCTGGAGGGTGCGGAAGGCTTGGTGTCCAGTGTTCTGCAGCAGTGGCAGGCGCTCTGCTCTACCAGCTAGCCCTGACAGCTTCGATGTCGCTCACCAGGTTCTGGGCCAGGCATATCCCAAAAATCTGAGAAAGGAAGAAAAAGAGTCCAATAGTGAAACTCTGAACATCCCCAGGCTTTTCCTTGGCCAATGAATCCTATTTTCCTTTTTCTTTCTTAAATATATTTTTATGGATTTCAGAGAGAGGAAGGGAGGAGGGGGAAACAGAAACATCAATGATGAGAGAGAATCACTGATCAGCTGCCGCCTGCACGCCCCCTGCTGGAGATTGAGCCCACAACCCGGGCACATGCCCTGACTGGGAATCAAACCTCAACCTTCTGGTTCATGGTTCAATGTTCAACCACTGAGCCACGCTGGCTGGGCTGAATCCGATTTTCCTTGTCTTTGATCTTTTAAATTGAGACGTAATTCATATACTGTAAAATCCCTTCAAGTGCATAATTCAGTGGTTTAATAATTTAGTGTATTCACAGGGATATGCAACTATGACCACCATCTGTTTCCCATACATTTCATCACCCCAGAAAGAAAACGTACCCATTAGCAGGCATTCCCATGCCCCCATCTCCACAGTCCTGCCAACCACTAATCCACTTCCTTTGAAATTCCTCATTCTGGACATTCTGTATAAATGGAATGATGTAACATCTGGCCTTTTGTGTCAGTCCGCTTTCACAGAGAAAAGTGTATTCAAGTCCACCCATGTTGTAGCATGTACCAGTAGTTAAAATCCTTCTGATGGTTTGACTAATATTCCATTATATGGATAAACCATATTTTGTTTTTCCATTCATCAGGTGATGGGCATCTGCATTGCTTCCTTTTTTGGGCTCTTAAGAATAATATCACTATGAACATCTGTATATACGCTTTTGGGTGAACACGTGTTTTTAATTCTCTTGGGTACATACCTCAGCATAGAATTGCGGGGTCATATGGTAACTGTAATTTTCTGAGGAATTGCAGATTGTTTTCCGTAGAGGCTGCATCATTTTCATTCCCTCCAGTGATATGTGAGGGTTCCAATTTCTTCACATTCTCAACAGCTTGTTATTATCTTCCTTTATCATTACAGTTCGCTCCTGAGCAACATGGGGGTTATGGGTGCTGTAATCCCATGCAGCTGAAGATCCACACGTAACTAGTCAGTTTCCTGCATACTCAGATTCCCGACCTAAGTCAGTGGAACTACATAGATCAGCTGAACTGCGTTCAATTGAAAAAAAAAAATGAGTGGACCCACACAGCTGAAACCCATGTTGTTTGAGGGTTAACTGTATGTCCATCCAACTGTGTGTGAAGTGGTAGGTATCCTGCTGTGGTTTTAATTCAAATTTCCCTGACAATTAATGGTGATGTTCTATCTCCTCATGTGCTTTCTAGCTATTTGTATCTTCCTATCTTCCCTGGAGACATGGCTATTCAAATTCTTTGCCCCTCTTTAAATTGGGTTTGTCTTTTTAACTGTTGAGTTGTTTTTTGTATAGTCCAGATACTTGATCCTTACCAGATATAATGATTTGCAAATATTTTCTTCCATTTTGTGGGCTGTCATTTCATTTTCTTAGTATTTTTTAGCACAGTTTTTAATTTGGACAAAGTCCAACTGATCCACTATTTCTTTGGTTGCTTGTGCTTGCAGTGTCATGTCTAAGAAACACCACCTACTCCTGGGTCGCACAGAGCTACACCTATACTTTCTCCTACACCTGCACTTTCTCCTAAGAGTTTTATAGCTTTAGCTCTTATATTTTGGACTTTGGTCTATTTTGAGTTAATTTTCATGTATAGTGTGAGGTAGGAGTTCAAATTTATTCTTTTGCATACTGATAATTAGTTGGTCCAGCACAATATATTGAAAAGACTATTTTTGCCCCAGGGAACAATCTTGGTTCCCTTGTCAAAAATCCACTGACCATCGATGCACAGGTTTGCTTCAGGGCTTTCTATGCTGTTCCCCGATCAATATGGCACCCTTATGCAGGAGGCACTGTCTCGATGCCTGCACCTCTGAAGTAAGTCTGGAACTGGGGAGTGTGAATGCTCCAAATTCATTCTTTTTCAAGTTTGGCTTGCTTTTCTGGGTCCCTTGCATTTTCATATGAATTTTAAGATCAACTTGTCCATTTTTGAGAAAAATAAAAAAGGCAGTTTGAACTCAGAGATTGCACAGAGTCTGTAGATGGACTGGAGGAGTCCTGCCACACTGGCGACAGCAAGCCTTTCAGCCGTGAGTATGGGAAGGCTCTCCGTTACCTAGGTCTTCTTCCCTTTCTTTCAACCACGCCCACATTTGGGCTCAAAGAGAAGTATCCCATCTCCACTGGACGAAAGGTCGCACTGGGTCTGCCCAGGAGGAAAAGTGGGCCCTCCTTTCCCTCACGAGCACTTTGGGAAGGTGCCAGAGACAGAGAGGGACACAGCATGTCCGTAAAAATCCAAAAAAACCGTAACCTCACCACTTGGGTCTGCTTTTGACCATTCCTGTCTGCCCAGCTGGCACACACAGAATTAATTACTGACCCCATGGAAATGCACTGACCTAATCAACGTCTCCATCTTCAAAAGGGGAAAAAAACACACAGTTTCCTAACGTATCTTAGGACACAGTTGCACCTAAAATCAGAGCTTTAATGAAATACCACAGAACTTGGGTCTGTTTCCCAGCCCCTCCAATTGTGTCTTAAATACTGGGCCATTCCAGTGATCCGGCACAGCGCGCGGCCTGGTGAGGATGCTCCCGGGGCATCGCTTCCCTGATGTCCAGGAAGGAGGCCGGCCTTACCTGTAGCAATGCAATGCCTATGAAGACACCGGCCACGATGGTTAAATTGTCCTGCAGCCACTTCTCAAACTGGGGCACGCAGCCTTTCGTGTAGATTACGATCTGCTGGTCAACCTCCTTCACAAGGGAAGAGGAGAACACAGCGTCAGCACGCAAGTTCAAAGGCTCCTCCAACACCCTGTGCGCTAAGCGGCAAGAGGATATCCCACTTACTGGTTTCTGCCTGGCATCATAGCCACACTGAGTGTTGATGACATCTTCCTGGTGGGGAAAGAAAACAGGACAGTGACAGTCACGGAGGAATTAGCAGAAGATACCCACTCAGAGTAATAAAATGTGCGTCGGGCACGCAGGTGCCCCGGGCGTCGGTGAGCGCTCCGATATGTTATCCCGTGTCATTAGTTGAACAGTCCTCAGAAGGAGGTATTAAAATATGCCCTTTTCCAAATGAGGAAAGCAGAGGCTCAGGAAATACCAGGAAGGAGAGCAAGCCCACGACGCGGGAGGTACAGGATTCAGAGCTGACAGCCTCAACACGTCTACGGTGTTTAGGGAACTGGAGACAAGATAAAAACCATGCTGAATGGGCATAATGACGGGCTTCACTGTTGCTCTCTTTGGTGGGGGGTGGGGAGAACTTCTACTTTTTAATACGTATATTTGTTATTTAAATGAGTTTTCAATGAGAATACGTGACTTCATTAAAAATAGAACAACACCGACAGCCCTGATGGGAAGTGCTGGGTCCCCTCTTTTAGGCTTGTTTCTTTGTTCCCCTCCGCAGGGGGTGAGTGGAAATTGTTAGCCTGGCATCTATGCAATGAGATACCTCTACCCAGAGGATCTGTTGCTGAAAGGGAAACATAATGCCTTCGGAGAACTTCGCAGTTTGTCTGATGGAATGTTAACACCGGGCAGACCTGGAGACAGAGCAGCTGCCTGAGCGGGCAGCCTGGGCTCTGCCGCGCACTCTTGCCTTTGGGCCTCCTCAGAGGAAAGGGAGAAACCAACCAGTGGGGGAGGTCAGCTGTCCTGGCGAGATCCCAGAGCAGCGAGCACAGGCCTTCCTGATTCGCGGTCTCTTCAGACCAAGAGTAACAGCCCAGACCGACCCCCACCAGGGGCAATGGGCGATGGGCGACGGGCAGGCTGCAGGGAACTGGCTGTGAACTCAGCGGTGCCCACTCGAACTTCTGCTTCCCCAGCCAAGGCCACGCCCTTTTGAAGAGCTGCACACCCTCTACCTTCCAGGGGGAACTGGCTGTGAACTCAGCGGTGCCCACTCGAATCTGCATGATGGGGGCAAGGGCAGCTCTGAGGGTGCACACTTGGGGACTGACAGGCTACAAATGAGTCTGGGCAGCTTATGGTCTCCCCGCATAGCATTCTTGTCTCAAACTCTTCTATTCCAGTGTGTCCCCCACAACTAAGTCGGGAAGAAGAGGGTTCCTAACCGCAGCCCCACGAGAGTGCTCCCAGGCGAGCCTGTGAAGAAGGAACAACAGGCTGCCTGGGTCTGACACTCAGCGCCAACACTTGCTGGCGATGTGAGCTTGCGCAGGGACTTAGAATCCAGGGGCCTCGATTTCACCGAAAAAGGGAAGATCATGTTGGCATCTGCTGGCAGGAATGTTCTGGACTTAAATGAGCCAAGGCACACAGAGGCTCAGAACAGGAGCCCGCGTGCACTGGTAAACTCCTGCTGGGAAGAACTGAGCCCCAGAGCCTGTGCAGGACTAAGCAGGTGAGAGGTTTCAAGAACACCGTACCATGCCCATCCCACAACCGCCCGGGGCTGCGGGAGCAGGCGGGCGCGTGCTGCCCCCACTTACCGCGGGGTCTTTAGTACAGCAGGAGAATGGCACGCCGCACCTCTCCCGACTTGCATTGGAATCTGTGCAATTGAAGTAAATATTTAGGTTCCAATCATCAGCTCCAAAAGCCCCACAGCACTGCCACTAGAGCAAACAGGAGAGAATTAGAACACCTCCACCTGGAGGCCACTGGTTGATGCACCCACACCCACCCCGATGGCCCACACCCCGTCCTGCCGGCTCCCTCCCTCTCCTCCATCTCAGAATTTATTTTTATACCAGACTGAACCTATGCAAGCCTTGTCAAAGCCTCCAAAATAATACAGGCGGAAGGTTTGTAAGGATGAGTGGGCATGTGATTTGGAAGGTCGATGAGACCCATGGTGCTAGGTGGGAGGAAGGGGGGGGCAGGAGTTGATAGCAGGGCTCCCTTAGAACAGGATTGGTTTAGTTTGAGTGCACGTGGGAACATTCTAGAAGGATAAGACACTAAACAGCAGTGTCTGAAGGGAGGCGACTGGGGCTGTGGGTGGGATATCTAGAGATTTCCTTTTCTACAGTTTTGATCTCTACACCTTAATGGTTTTTTAAAAATCTGTTTTATTGCTGTATCATGAACAATCAACTGCACATAAAGTGTACAATTTGATCATGTTTGACATAGGTATACATCATGAATAGGTGTTCTAAATCCTGAACTCATTACCCTCACAAAGTCTTAGAGGCTGACTTCTCATTACATATCTGTTAGTACTCGGAATCTGTTTAAACAATAGCAGGTATTTACATTTTCTTTTCTTAAAATATATTTTATTGATTTTTTACAGAGAGGAAGGGAGAGGGATAGAGTTAGAAACATCGATGAGAAAGAAACATCGATCAGCTGCCTCCTGCACACCCCCTGCTGGGGTTGTGCCTGCCACCAAGGTACATGCCCTTGACCGTAATCCAACCTGGGACCCTTCAGTTCACAGGCCAACGCTCTATCCACTGAGCCAAAACAGTTAGGGCGGGTATTTACATTTTCAAAAAATTACTTAAAAATGCAATCGTCTAATTAAAATATGATCATGTCAAATTCCTAGGTCTTATGAGGGGCCTGACTCAGAGGCTGGTCCCCTTGCCCACTCCCCCCGCCCCCCGCCCCCTCCATGGACTAGCTCCACTTCTCCCCGTTAAACATCCAGCCGTGACCACTGGATGGCTTTCAGGACCAGCAGCTACTTCAGAACATTCAACCCCACGACAGAAAAAGAAAAATCACATGAAACGACAGTATTTCCCCGTAAAGCAGACAGCATTTCAAGAGAACATGTATATTCATGTTCGTGTTCCTCCTCAGATTCTCTGAGGGCTTGAGTTGCACATCCCAAAGTTTGCTGCAAAGCTCCATCAGATTTGTCAGGCAAACAAGGCAGCAATAATACTTGGCAAGGCGTGAGCTTGCTTCCATTATGACCTAACAAAAGAGTGAGGTCCGCTGAGGAGATGAAAGGGGGCTTAATGTCACAGCCAAGTACAGCTCACTCCAGGGCAGTCCTTGCTGCCACAGAACAAAATCAACACAACTTGCTCTGTTCTGAGTGCCTGATGTATGTGGGGGTGTGGGGGGGGGGTTGCTCCCAGGACGTGCTGATATAGCCCTCTCCTCCCTTTATCAAAGGACCGCAGCTCCTCCTGCCACATAATTAACATCATGGACACCACGGCCCAGGTCTGTGCAGCTTTCCAATTTTTTAAGTGTCTGCAAATAAGCACCTGTCAGTTTGTAGGACCAAATGCCTGACGTCTGTTATGAGACCACCAAGCACATCTTACTCGAGTGTCACAGGATCTCCATGAGTTAAACTGTAGCTTTTATTGTTTCCACGCTCCCCTTGGGGACACAGGCCAAGGTCCTATTACCCTTAAGTCACTTAGCTCATCAGATTTGGGCACCAGATCGGTATCTTCTGAGCCCTGTTCATAGCCCACTTTGCATTCTGAGTGGAGCAGGGATTCTGCTGCTTCGTGTGCCTTGCAGGGGCCGCCACAGAAAAATGTTCAGAAACAGGGTGAGAGGGGCTCTCTGCACAGGTTCTCCACTTGGGAGAGGCCACCAGGGGGTGAAACTTGCTCAACTTTCGGTTCCCCCGTGCGTGTTATAATATACTGAAAGGGTATGCGTCAGGGAACTTTGAACAAACACACTACTGTTGAGGATATTATTCTGACCTGTGAAGTGTGGAGGATGACTAGAAATGGGCAAGGAACAAGACAGAACCCATATTGAACGCCAAATAAAACGTTAAACCTATAGCAAAGCCATCTTCCAACGTGGGCAGCAAAGGGCAACTGCGATTAGAACCTCCTTGCTCAAGAGCTTCCTCCTTTGCTCCTCTTGGCAGACACGGAGACGAAGTAAAAACAGGACATTTCCATGTAGAGCACAAGTCGTGCAGGTCGCAGAACAAGTCAGAAAAGAATAAACAGGCAAGCACACAACCCAAAAGCCATGCAGACCAGTCCGAGGGGCGTCCCAGCTGGCGGATGCGGAGCCCGGAGGATGGTCTCTGGGGCCATCCCTCCCCGAAGGCTTTCAACTTGAAAAGAAACCGAATGTAAACTTACATATTCCTGGGTGAAGTCTATGAGGTTCTGCAAGTCAATGTCATCCCTGTACGCTCTGATGTTGTTGTTTATGAAGAAATACAGCTGGTCTTTGATCCAGTCTTTGAAAACAAACGCCAGGACCCCGGCAGTGAGCTCCAGGAAGAAAATGATGCCCAGGAACACAGAAAACTACGAAAAAAGACAGACACGGAGCACAGTGTCGCCGGCTGCTCTGATCGCATGCAGCTCAACGGCTCCTCCTAAGAAGGTCCGTGATCACACTGGGTTGTTACACACGCCCACAGCAGATAACCTTCCGTTTCTTAAGATTCATTAATAAAATATTACGCTCCCAGAAAGGACTTTAAAAAATCATTTCCTAATCACGTTGTGGGCTCCGGTGGTTCCATTTGGCAATTAACCAACAAAGCTCATCAGCAAACACAGATAATAACAGGGATTTCCCATTAGAGTCACATTAAGGCCTAACGAATTTCTCCTGATTGACGTGCTGCCTGCCAGGCGCCGAACAATGGCGGTCCCCACCTCTAGCAGCTTCTGCAACACTGAGAAATAAACTACCCCAATATTTTAAGATCACCTGCCCTTTGCTACTGTGGCCTGGGTCCTGTATGGATATCTTCCTTTTATGGATTCAGACACTGCTCTAATTCCCCCTTGCACCTGCTCCACAAGGTAAAACAGCACACATGTGCATCTCAGATGAAGAGAACGGGGGGGGGGGGGGGGGGGACTGTGACGTGAAAATAATTTCCCATCAGGAAAATAAAACGAAACCCCTTTTCACTTGTGAAGCACCAGCCTCAGAATGTTTTAAATGACATCAAGATGCCGCCGCTGGGAGACTCCTGGCTCACGCAGACGACAGGAGTTTAAGAAGGCAGGGGAGAGGCCACGGGGGAGGTGGGAATGGCCATGAACTGGAGAAAATTCCCTTCCACCTACAGCACTCGGCAGAGCCTCACCTTAGTCATATCACGTACCTTCACACCTCCAGTGCTTTCCACTTCCTCCAACCTCCACATTCTTACCCTTTTCTATTTTAACTTGTTCAAAGGATTTCTGAGAAATGAGGCTGTGAAGGAGCAGCGTACAAACTGCAAGCAAACTTCTGGTGACGAGGACAGAAAGGCGACCCCGGGCCTCCCCTGTCAGCAAAGCTCCGGCGGCGGCGGGACAGGGGGCGGCCGAGAAGGCAGAGGGGCCAAAGCGGCTGCTGTGTCTACATCCGCAGGAGCCCTCAGGCGGCCAACCAGGAGCACGCGTGGGGGAGGCACAGAGGAAACCACAGTTGCTCACAATTTAACACGACTAGGAGTGGCCCTGGCCTGTGTGGCTCAGTGCTGGGAGCGTCAGCCCAAGTCCTCAAGAGTCTTGGGTTCCATTCCCAGTAAAGGGCATGTACCTGGGTTTCAGGTTCGATCCCAGGCCCCAGTGATGGGGGCTTGTGCGGGAGGCAATCAATAGATGTATCTGCCTCACACAGATGTTTCTTTCTCTCTCTCTCTCTCTCTCTCTCTCTCTCCCCCCTACCCCCTCCTTTTTACTCTCTCTAAAAAAAAAAATAAATAAAAAATCAATGGAAAAAATATCCTCTGGTGAAGATTAACAAACACCAACCAACCAAACAAAAAGACTAACAATGTGTATTCATTCAACAAACATCTACTGAATGACCTGGGACAGGTTAGGGACTGAGCTGGGTGGGCTTTGCAGAAGCAAGCATGAGTAGGCCCATATACCCTGCCTCCAAAGAGCCTCTTACAGTAAGGGACGGGGGCGAGGGTCGGCGAGGGTGCAGGCGGTGAAGTGGGCCATATCACAGTATGTATCTGACAGTGTTTGCCCAGGGTGCCAGGTGCTGCTCTGAGAGGGTGGGCATAAGGGGAGGGTGGGAGGAAGAAATAAGTTGGCAAAGTCTAGGATCCCAAGGTTTAGGTCCCTATTCACGACCTCCAGCTCAGCCCTCAGGGTCAGAGCTCCTGGTTGTCTGCCCTTGAGCTCATGAAGAGTTCGTCTAAAGAGTTCATCATCATCACTGACACCAGTAATTTGAAAGTGAGCTTCCCTCAACCTAGAAGAAGGACAAGAAAATGGTCACTTTTGCTCTTGCATCTCAGACACCTGCATGCCACTGTGACTGAGAAAGACCCAGAAGCTTCAGGGCCACAGCCGCATGGCAAGCACAGGAAGCACAGGGGGTGGGGTGGGGTGGGGTGGGGGAGGGGGCGGGCGGCTGCGAGGCAGTGATGGAGGCTTGCATCATCACAGGATCAGCTTCAACAGCTCTGGCCCAGGGCCCTTTGGGAAAGTTGGTATGAGGATTGCCACTTAAAGGGGAACCAGAGCTCAGCCCAACTGCTGACCATGATAAACTGTGGACTTTGGTCAGCAGACAGTCCCAGAGGTGCTTCTGTGACTAGCGTGGTGGCTCCCCAAGCAGCCTATCATCATGAAGCCCAAGTTTGTCGGCAGAAGAGCTGAGGAGAAGATGAAGGGTGGTGGGAGAGGGGGGTCTGTGTCCTGGTGGCTTGAAGCCACACAGAGGAAGGTCATTAAATGCTCACATGTGGTGGTGGTGGGGGGGAATCCTATCACTTTTACTCAGCGGCTACCCTATAGCATAGCATGACACAACTCCCCTCCCTTTATCAGGTACCACCCCACAGGACACTTATCTCACTACAGAAATGAGAACATCATGGCTGCCTCGTGTGCACGCACACACAAACAGCAGGACATAGTCAAGCAAAGGTTGTACTTAGCTTTTGTCTTCATCCCTACGAAGGCTACGCAAGTTCATTTTCTAGTTACCCTGGTTCCCATAATAATATACAATGTGCATATCAAAAATTGAGTCTAAATTAAATTCTTATCAAATATTTGGCAGGAACATGCATGCCCCGGGCCCTGTGAGCACACTTCCCCATTTCCAAAGGGGAAGCGATGGACTCAGGCTTCGTTCTAGGGCCTCAGTCAACAAGAAAGCTCTATTTCTCTTTCATAGTAACTCAGCTCTTGGATTTTCCCCAGCAGTTCTCCTGGCCTTACAGCATCAGATGGTTGAGGCTGTTTGGATTGATGCTGCCATTGACTGCTTACTTATTTCAAAGACTATTCAAGGTCAGTTTTCATTGCATGTACTAAATGGAGAAAGGGACCATTTAGATATTCCCCAAGACTTAAGGAAGCCAGGAAACAACATAATTCTCTTTATTTGCAGCATGGGACTTTGTAGATTAAGGTGATAACTTATTTAAGTTAACTCTAGTATCTTCATCTATAAAAGTGATAAAGGGATGACCCTTATAAACTAACTAGGGGCCCAGTGCACAAAAATTTGTGCACTCCAGGGCAGGGGGTGGGGAGGGGGATTCCTCACCTGCCGGGGATGTCCACCTGCTGGCGTGCCTAGCCAGCCTGGGTGAGGGGCTGATGGATGTTTGCAGGCTGGCCAAGCCCCCCAGTGGGAACCCCCATCCCATGGGGGTGTCCCCAGCCTGGGTGAGGGGCTGAGGGTCATTTTCAGGCTGGCCACTACCCTTCGGGTTTTGGGTCCCTACTGTGGTTCCTGGCCAGCTTGGGTGAGGGGATGATGGCTGTTTGCAGCGAGGCTGGCTGGAAACTGGTATCTAGAATTTATTTAACTTCTAAAGTTGAAACTTTGTTGCTTTAACTGGAGCCCTGGTCAGGTTGCCCTGACACCCAAAGCTCCCAGCACTTCCTTGAGCCCAAGGCTGGAAGCAGGTCTCTGGGGTTTACTTCTCTTCTATAATTGAAACTTTGTTGCCACAGCCGGCCTAGGCAGACAGGAACCTTAGCTTCCTGCATTGCCAGGGCAAGCCTCCTGCTTTTTCCAGCTCTGTGGCTGCTGGCCGAGATCTTGGCTGGGTTAATTTGCATACAGTTGCCGATTGGCTGGTGGGTGTTGCATGGCTGGTGGGCATGGCTTAGGTGTCTCAGAGTGATGGTTAATTTGCATCTTACTTTTTTTATTAGATTAGATATGATTAAAGTGAATCATTTGGGGGCATGGAGGCTAAAAATGGTAAAATAGTGGCAATCAGTAAGCATGATGAGGCCCAAAACAGGCTACAGAAAAGCTGAGGGAGGTCCGCTCAAGCTTTAGAAATACCCCATGCCAAGAGGGCTGGCAGGCTGCTATCAAGGATGAAACTTTCCTGGGACCTCCATGGGTCTTTGACTGGGTGAGGAATGGTGTGTGTGTGTACAGAACAGAGATCCAATGGCTCATTAAACTGCACCAGGACCAAGTATCCCTTGGTTTTTTCCTATTAGCTCGAGTCATATGAACTTCCAAGTGAAACAGCCTCCAGACCTTGTCTGGGTCAGAGCTGGCCACCTTGTATGGACAGTGAGTCTGCTCTTCCTGGGGATGTTCAAGAAGAAATGCCAGAGGAAGATGTGGCAGATGTGCTGGGGAGAGAATCGCACTCTGCATGGCAGCTGGCACTAGTCCTGGTGGAAGCTCTTGTTTTAAATGAAAATGGCCCTCAAGGACATTGTGTCACAAAGGGTGAGATGAGTGATATTAAACTAACACTATTCTCTAGAAATCTAACCATCTTCCCTCATCACAGGAGGGTGGGTTGCCCCCCCCCCATACTTTTTGTTTTTGGAAAGGGAAGTGGAGTGGATACCATCGTGTGGAGGGCTGTGATATGGCCGCCATCAAATGCTGACACCAGACAACAGGCACGTTCAGTGAGCTTTGGCTACACTCACCGAATCTATTTCACACACACACGTGTGCACATGGGCCATCCTGTTCTCCTTTGGGAGGCATCTCCACAGGAAAGGCTTCCGCTGCTCATGCTCTCTTAACACCTACCTACCCCTGGGGAAACCCTTCTTCCAATACGTTCATGCTAACAGTGATCACAACACCGGCAAGGGATCTAAAACATATGCTGGTCAACAAAGGAAAGGCTCTGCCTTTTACCGTTTCTCCATATTCACCAACCCTCCTGCTTCACAGGTTTAATCTGCACAGGGAAGAGCCACAGTGCTTATGCCTGGTTTCTCTACACCAACCAGCCGAACAACGTTCTGGTCATGTGCTTAAAAGAGAAAGCATAACTCACTTAAAAGAAGCCTATGCCTACAGAACCGCCTCAGGCCTAAAGGGATCTCAGGGATTGGAATGCAGTCATGACATCGTGTGCAAAGCCCCCGTGGATGCCATGGGGTGGGTGGCGTATGTATTAATTACCAAGGAGGCATGGGCAGGGCAGACAGAGGGCTCTCGTACAGAGAAGCAGGGCCCGGGCTGTGGTTCTGCCAGTGCTTTCGGTACAGCCCCCTCCCCCCCACTAGAGGCAGCATCCTGCCGAGGGGGGCATGCTTGGTTCTCGCCTGCGAGCAGAGGGGGATACTTACAAACTTGAGGAGGAAAGTGTTTTCCCGGAGTGCTCCGATGCACCCTGCAAATCCCAAAATGAACATCACTCCGCCCACCACCAGGAAGAGCCAGACGGGGTCGAAGCCGCCGAGGTCTGTGATGGAGGAGATGTTGGACAGGACTCCCTGGGGGCAGAGAACACACAGCAGGGCATCGGGTGCGGGTTAGTACTCCACCGTGAAAAGGTTCCCGCCACTGTCTCGTACCCCCTCCGAGGACACACGGCGGCGGAGGAAGCACGTGATTGATTATCTGCTGTGATTAATACTCGAGTCATTGCAGAAACAACAACAAAACACAGGAAATGACTTTCTTTCGGAGTCTCAATGGGCTCGTATTTTACGTAAAACTCTATAAAGCAAAGAAACGGCCCCGAGAAAGCAGTTAGACCTCGCACGCATGGAGATGGGGAAATTACCTCTGCTTTCTACATCCCCACACGTTAGTGGTCTGTATTGGAAAACAGGTGTGTGAGAAAGACAGGTCCCCTGTACACCCGACACTAATACAAAATAATGCTGAATGTAAACTATCACTTAAAAATAACGTTTTCTTAAAGGGGGAGGAAAAAGAAAAACACCTCCCAATACCCAGCGAGAGGAATCGTCCTTAAGGCCCAGGACGCGCAGCTCCGTTAAGCGCCTGCTCGGAGCCCGTGGTATTCCTCAGGTGATAGGGAGTCTTCTTCATGCTCACACGGTGGCCGGGCCCAGACAAGCCCCTGGAGCAGTGGTTCGCAACCTTGGCTGCACATTAGAATCACCTGGGAATCTTCTTAAAATACTGATTTCTGGGCCTCGTCCTCCGGAAATTCTGTTTCTTTGTTATGAGGTGAGGCCACAACATTAGTAACAAAGAAACAGAATTTCCGGAGGATGAGGCCCAGAAATCAGGATTTTAAAAAGATTCCCAGGTGATTCTAATGTGCAGCCAAGGTTGAGAACCACTGCCCTAGAGGTTTTCCAGGGAAAAGCTACACCTCAGGATCCACTCTGGAGCTTTACAGGAGACCCCGTCAGGCTCAGATGCTCAAAGCCAAGAATTGAGATTCAAATGATTTACAAATCAACATTCACTCCCTGGGTTTCAACCCTTTTATCCTCCTATCACAGGAACCCAGAGTGATTTCTACCCCCCCCCCCCAAATGCCATTTCTTTACTGAAAGCCTTTCTCCCTTAATGGGACCATATCAAAGATTGCCCAAAACTATGTTAGAAATTATGAGATTATTTTTCCTCTAAAATACAAGGTACAAATGTCCTATTCCTTCCTATAGACACCAACTACTGCTATTTTGAGACTGGATATATGTGAGTCTTAAATACTCAATATCATCAATATTTTCTTTTAGGTTAGTCTCAAAATCGCCACAGTATGTCATGGTATAGTTTGCTATACAGTCTTTTTTTAAAAAAATTTTTTTAATTGATTTTTTACAGAGAGGAAGGGAGAGGGATAGAGAGTTAGAAACATTGATGAGAGAGACACATCAATCAGCTGCCTCCTGCACATCTCCGACTGGGGACGTGCCCACAACCAAGGTACGTGCCCTTGACCGGAATCGAGCCTGGGACCTTTCAGTCTGCAGGCTGACGCTCTATCCACGAGCTAAACTGGCTTGGGCACTATACAGTCTTAACATTCAACAATTTGTTTTCACAGCATTCGAAATAACCCAGAAGAATACGAAGTATTCATCTGATTTTATACTTGAGGAAAACGGAACCTAGAGAGGGCTGGCGACTCGCTGACAGTCATACAGCTATTGTTTTGGACCCAGAAAAGATTGTCTACTTCATTACTCTTTTTCTATCAAGTGGGAGCCATGTACCTGCATCCAAGCATGTCCCAGTCAGCAATGACCAATGCCCAACTCTGGGAGATTTAAGTGTTAGTCCATTTTAAGGTAGTAGGAATACTGGGACAAGAGTATGTTGTTTGTTAGGTTTTCATTTCTTAGGGATGAGGGGAGCAACACCTTAAGAACAATAGGCTATTAATCTAGAACAGATGAGTAATTAAGAAGTCTTAAAATGTACAACTTAAACCTTATGAAAAAGGCCAACAGTTTAAATAAATCACAGATGGAGGGTTGAGAGATTATGAAAGCACATAGGAATGTAGGGTGGATTCACTAACTTCTGGGGCGACGTCACAAAAGACAACCACACCCTGCAGCAGGATGCAGAGACCAGTGTTTTAATACAATCCTGCATCCTCAGGATTTCCCAGCTCTGCACGCTGAGGGTCGAGGGGTGGTATGGTACAAAAACACAGTGACCAATTCTTCACCACACAATGATAAGAAAAGTCACACATAATGTAAGTGACAGTGGTGAGGACCCAGTGCTGGAAATAAATCAACCTTGCCTGTCAGAATGCCTCTATCTAAACACAGGCATTGGGTCTTAGACTTCCGTGGCCAGGGCACAGAGGTCTTTGGGGGTACAAGATAACAGTCTTAAATTTAAAAAAGTCAACTTCGTTATAGGAAACGTAAGCTCAATTTCCTTGGCACCAAAACGAAGAGGCAGCAGAGATGGAAGAGACAGGGAGAAGTTCCACCACCAGAGGCTATGACATCCCAGCAACAGGCAGAGAGGCTGCCTGAGAGCCACAGCTTCCCCTCGGACCCGATCTATGAACCTGTCGGAGGGGCTCCAGGGCCCGTTCCCACCCTGGAGTGGAAACTAGGACTTACTGACTCCTAGGTTCCTTCCAACTTTAAGACTATTCTACGGTTTCATCCCTTTTTAATAGGCTCTTAAGTTGGGATTCACACTCAAGGGTGCGCAAAGATCAGACTGTTCACCCGGACAGTGTGGCTCGGTGGTTGAGTGTTGACCTATGAACCAGGAGGTCACGGTTCAACTCCTGATCAGGGCACATGCTTGGATTTCGGGCTCAACCCCCAGTGGGGGACATGCAGGAGACCGCGACCAATGATTCTCTCTCATTGTTGATGTTTCTCTCTCTCTCCCCCTCTCCCTTCCTCTCTAAAATCAATAAAAAATTAAAATTAAAAAGATCAGGTTGTTCCCACTCCTCCGTGACCCGCGGCTGCACACACAGAGCTCTGTGAATCACAGGGACAGTTATCCGGGCAACGCTGGCAAACCGAGCAAGCCGGCAGACACACGCCCGCCCCCAAGGCAAGACGGTCCGATCCCAGCTGGCAGCAGCCTCCGGGACCACCTGTCCTCTCCGGGTTTCACCTGGAGGATGAGAATTTGGCTTCTCAGACCAACTCATTTTCGTTCTTCTCCTCTCCCCAGCCTGCAGGCTCAGTTTTAATTGCTAGGCCTTCTGCTGTTTCCATGGAAACGCCAATCACTGGGGGGCCTAGCTGGACTTGCAGATTCTCCTCACTTAATCCTAAATTCTGGCAAAAGGCAGGGCTGGAGACAGATACGAAGAGGGCATGGGCAATGACACTGTGCCAAGCACAGGATGGCCAAGAACTTTATTTTTACTGGATCCGCTGAAAACGAACTCAAATCTTAAAACACAAAGTATGGAAGTCAGCACCCAGAGCCCAAATGTCCTCATGGTTAGGACCCCTTGCCCAGCTGGAGGTGAGAAAACTTTACTCTCTCACCTGTGCCGTCTCCCAACAGGGAGGCGAAGGGGGAGCTGAACAGAATCCTGGCCACCGAGACCGGATTACAAAAATGACGGGGGGGCCTTCTGTTGTCCTCAAGATGGGCTCTCTCCCTAGACTGGGTAATTGTGTTAAGCTCAATTTGACAAATGAAACAGGAGTGCTAGAACATGCCTACCGAAGAACAATTATAATTAAAGCTTGTAGTTGACAAGAAGCTGGAAGGAAAAAAATCTAAGATTACAGTTAAGCCTGCCCAGTGATTTAAAATAGACATGCATTCGCAGTATGTCCTCAGGAATGTGTAAGACCGCCACCAGCAGACACCTTGTCTCCTGGGAACCTGTGGGCACCACCCTCTCCTTTGGGGAACCACATTCCCCCTTCTTGTAAGAATTCCTTCTCCCCCACATCCATCCACTCCACGACCCAGTGCCTCTGTGAGAGCAGGCAGCCTCTAACCGTGGAAACCAGGGTTAGAACAGATCCCTCTCCTATGGCCGAGACTGTGAAATGCCAGTTCTGGAGCCACCTGCAGTATGTATTTCATCACGTGGAAAAAGTCAGTCTGTAGTGAGATATAGAAAGCCACGGCTTACAGAGAAACAAAGAATTGGGAGGAATTATAACCCCTGGCCTGACCACAAATTAAAACCCCTTGATTGGACGAACTGGTTCCCTTTGGGTCTGCACTTGCACCCGGGGAGTCCTGCACAATACAACTGCCACTTTGGATAAACTACATGTTGAGTGCTGCATGGGTGCCCTTACACAGGTATGTGTACACACACACACACACACACACATGCAAACATACTTGTGAGCAAAACTGGAACTCACACTTTATGCTGGAAATAAAGTATGGGGGGTGCTCCCTGTACTTGCCTGGCTGATGCTTCCAGTCAACATAACCAATGAAGCCAGTATAAACAGCTTTCCTCCACGTTGACTCACTAGCAATTCAGCATCAATAAGGACATGAGTTCCGGGTGGAACTTTGAGGTACTTTGCCTATGTCACTAGCAAATAATGCATGACTTAAGCTCCAACTTTCCATCTGAACTTGAATGTTTAGTCCTTGGGTTTAAATGCCAACTTATTAGAACTCAAATGTGCTGGGAGATAAAGAAATTCAAAAAGCCCCTTGGCTACTCCCTGCTGTTCCCCGATCTGCTGGTGTGCGAGCGAGTGGGGCATACGTGGAGCCGGCATCTGCATCGCAGCAGGAAGGTCTTCTTCTCTGCATGCATCCTGCAGCTCCGCCCTGGGAGGGGGGCGGGGCGAAGGACACTGGGCTGTTTGGGAAGTCTGAACATACCCCATGACGTGGAATCGAATTGGAATGAGGATAAATGGAGGAGAAGCAGAGCAATTAGCTGCATGTACTGATTCCTTTCTCCTTTGCCTCTGGCTGACGTGAAAGCAGAATTCTGCACAGCCACTGGCGGAGACAGAAAGGGGAAGGCTAAGAGAGAGCGCCAGAGGCCAAGACTGCGGGTCACAGGAAAAATCGATGCAAATACTACAGACTCAAGAATATCGAGGACCTCCTGCACATAGATTCTTCGTTGCTACACTAAGAGTATAGTCATGTGTAAGAATTCTCCGTATCCACACTGTATGTTCCCACATCCATATTCTTCTGTCCCTCGGTCAGAAGAATATACAAGTAAATACACCTGTTGCTGCACCAGGCAGCAGAGCAAAAATGAACCAAAAAGAACAGAAAGTACTGCTATAAAGATGAAATGAATACTAGCTTATTTTAAACGTTGATAGAAACACATATATTCAGCAAACTAGCCATTCCAACGGGCTTTTGGACAACTAGCTCTTAGCATATCCATTGAAGCCTTGAAGAGTGATCCTCCAGTGAAAATAGGTGGTTTCCATTATCCATTCAGTACTTAGCATGTGTCCAAAGAGGAGCACAGTAAGGGAACATGCCTAAGGCCATCCTATATAATAAAAAGCTAATATGCAAATTGACCAAGCAGCAGAACAACTGGTTGCTATGACATGCACTGACGACCAGAGAGCAGACGCTTAACGCAGGAGCTGCCCCTGGTGGTCAGTGCACCCCCACAGGGGGACGCTGCTCAGCCAGAAGCCCTGAGCTGGGGGCTCACTGTTGGCAAGTGCAGTGGTGGTGGCAGGAGCCTCTCCCATGGGAAGCAGGCCTAAGCCACCAGTTAGACATCCACTGAGGACTCCTGGACTGAGAGAGGGCATAGGCCAGGCTGAGGAACTCCCCCAAGTGCACGAATTTTGTGCACCAGGCCTCTAGTATCATTATAACAGAGTTTAGGGAGCCAACAAACATGTGAATGTGTGTCCATCATAGTAGAAGGGGAACTAATACTGCAGCCCTTTGACAAGTGGGCTCTGGGTGTGGCTGAGAGCATTGCATCCTGCACTAACCATCCTGAACAGCCCTCAAACCTGCCCGGCTCCACCCACTTCTCCTGTAACACATCAGAGGGTTGTCTGGTCAGGGCTGGATGTGGGGCAGAGAGATAGACAGGGCACTGTAATACAGACACCTTGTGCTGGATCCCAGTTCTGCTACTTCCAGCCTGTGTGATCTTGGGCAAGTTACTAGACCTGCCTACAGCTCAATTTCCACTTGGGCGAAATGGCACCCTGTGTCATAAGGTTATTATGAGGATAGAGGAAATATACAAGTAAATACAAACACTATGCTAAGTGCTTGGCACACAATCAGAATACAATCCAAGTTTATCTCCATTCCATCAGCATCACTGTTTTACTAGACCAAGAGGAAGACACTGGCTGCTATAGAAGCACATGGCAGGTGCTCACCCAACTTGCCCTCCCTGACCCACTTCTAAGAAAAACCCTGGCCACACCCATGGGCACGCCTGTCGGAGGCGGCAGGAACTGACCTGGCAGTCACTCAGACACTCAGAGCAAAGGCAGAAGGGAGAAGCCACCAGTGAGCAAAAGCTCAGAGAAGACAGCCCTGAGGGGCGGAGGCAGGGAGCACAGAGAGAGGGAGAAAGAGCAGCGAGAAGTCAGTTAGCAGTTGAGTCGCCGGGTTGATGGCACTCTGACCCAAGAGCCGACGCCTCCGCTGCCGAGAACCCCACTGGGCACACCGCTCACCGAAGAGTCACTGCTGCCGAATGGCCTCCCGGCCGCTGAGCCGTGTCCCGGTCCCTGGGAGCCCTCCCCGTCCAATGGCTTCATGAACATGGTATGTTTCAGAAAGAATGAAAAGTCATCCCCCCTTCCCGCCGACCTGCACTTCCCCCACAGCCCTCAGACAGTCCATGCCGCAGGAACGCAGGCAGCCTCCTTCCCAGGCTCTACAGAGAGGGCCCTGTGCTGAGCACAGACCTCCTTCCCGGGAGAGGTTTTCGTGCACGTGCAGAAACGAAAAGGCGAGCGAAGCTGCAGATCTTCACACCGATAAACCTCGGGGTGTCTGCGGTTTGTCCCACCCAGCACAGCGCCGCCTCCGGGTGCCACCTGGCAAGCTTCAGTGCCCTCCACACACACACACACACACACACACACACACACACACACGCACGCACGCACGCACGGAAAAGAAATGCAAAAATAGCCTTAATGAGCCCCCCAGGTCTGCGGCTCCTCGCTTTGGCCTCGTCAAGCACATTCCTTCCAGCTGCTGGATGAGAAGCAGAGACAGGCCTGCGGAATGCGTGCCCCAGGCCAGGCCAGATGCACCCCCTGAGATGGATGAGCCTCGGCCTGGCTCTCCCACCCTCCTCACCCGGACCCCCCTGGCTGAAGGCACCAGCTTTCCTAGAGGAGAGAGGCATTGCCCTACTTGACAACGGATGGCGGATCGGACATTTTAAAGAAAATGAGCTCCTCAGAGAGGGGTGGGCCTGCAGCTGGAGGTGGTTTGTGACGGCGCCCACAGGAAGACCCGCTGGGCAGACCGCAGGGAACCTGCCCTGAACACTCATCAAACACCTCCCGCCCGAGACAGTGACAGGCAAACCACTCAGCACACCCACCACCCACCTGGCTGAGGAATGGCTGCAGAGCCCGGTCAGAGGGCTGGGGCATGAACCGAAGGGTGCTCGCTGGACCCAGCCGTCCAGGGGTGCAAGGGCGCAAGGGCAGCATCACTCAGGGCCGGCCCAGACGTGAGGGGAGAGGAAGACCAGCCGCTTTAAAGGCACGAGGTCTCCAGTTTTCTCGTCATAAAAGGTCACCAGTGAGGCTAAAAGGAATCCTTTCTTGCCAAAGGGGTTGCAGCCTGCCTTTGGGGAAGGCGGCCATCCCACAGGCCTCCATGAGAGCCGGCAACCCAGCCGCTGCAGGAGGCCAGTGGGGCCTGGCCCCGTTGCTGGTCCTGCTTGTGGAGCCCAGCGGAGCACTGGCGGGGAGAGGCCAGATCTGAGCGAGGACAGTGACGCCCACCGAGCTCCACAAAGACCAGCCATCACCCCCTTTACCATCTGCCAGGCCCAGGTGGCAGAGCCCGCTCCCACCCCTGCCCTGGAAGGAAGTGGGCAGAGCAGCACCTGGTGTGGGGGGCGGGGCAGCAGAAGGAAGCAGCCAGAGAGGCTTTGCCCTGCTCCCCTGGTGGGGGACCAGGGAGAACGTTTTAACTCACAGTTAGGTTTGGGGTTTTGTCCAGCCTGTGTAGTAACTGGGCCCGGGCCTGTGCCTTCACACGAGAGGAGGACTGTGGCTTCTGAGAAGAACCACAAAGTCGCCGAATTTTTGACTGCACCTGATTTTCATTCCTGAAACAAACCCTGAGCAAAGCGTGGAGGGACACAAAAGGAGAAAATGTAAACTCTCTGGGTTGAACCCAGCTGGGACTAGCTTTCCAGGTACTGAGCGAGGCTGTTTGGCTTTCAGATTTTGGGCCACAGCAGGGAACTTGAGGGGATGACTTGGAAAACTGAGGAAGAGAGATGCAGACCACCTTACACCATTTCAGTCCCTAAAAGAAAAGCTTCAAAGGAGTAGTGTCAGTAAAGCTGCCTCTGCTCCAGTTTCCTGAGTAGGCACCGCCACCCACTGCCCCCTGCAGGCTGTGGGAGCTTGACCTCTCCTGCGAGGAACTGCCTGGGTCACTGAATCTCATTTCTCTAACAGGGAGCTTTTCCAAAGTGAGCCTGCTGCACGATTGTGACAGGAAGCAACCAGAAGGTTCCAAAGGGAGACCTACAATTACAGGCCGTGGTGGGAGGTTCGCCTGCAGTCCCCGGAAAGCCATGGAGAACAGCGAGATGGGGCTGCAGCTCTTCCGACTCCATTCCCCGCCGGAGTTAGGGAAATGCCAGCCCTTTCCTTCTAGCCACAGGTTCTCTGTTCCCTAAAGAGCCCTGCGGGGTGAATGCCAGGGAGGATGATGGGGACAGGAGAGGGGACTGGGGAAGAGGGTCAGACTCCCAGGGTACCTCTCAGGGCTCGATTTCCTCGCCTCAGGAACAGCCGGCATCCTTCTCTACAAGTCTAACCCCAGGTGCAGAGGTCCCAGAAGTGAAAATGAAACCCTTGTGTGAAGAGCTGTTTGGCCTGTGTGGTCTTCTACAATGTGAGGTTTCCTGCATATTCTCTCTTTAGTCACGAATCCTCTGGGCATCCATAGCGGGGGAGGCATGGCGCCCGAACTGAGCCCAGAAGGGCAGGGAACACAGGCTCCTGCCCTCAAGGAGTTTTTAGGCCAGTTTATACCCTCCACCTGCCTGGTGGGCCTGTGCTGTGTGTGTGTGGAGGGGGGAGGGAGTGGTGGGGGGCAGCCAGGAGGGGAAATAGGACCCCAAACTCATACTGAAGGCCAGCGAAGGGCACTCTTCCTGCTCTGAAGAGCGAAGTGTCCCCTCGCCCACAGCATCTCTGCAGACAGCTCCTCACTTGCGAGGTTGTCAGTGATACATCACTCTGCCTCTCATCCCCACCAAAAAACTGAAGTCAAACACAAAAATGTTGGGCAGAAAGGGAAAGGAGAGGTGCCTCTGATTTTTCCACAAACTGTGACAAATCGTGCACAGATTCTGGTTTTAATGCTAGAAACAAATGGTTCTTTTCTTTCCTGACATCCTGAATTAGTGGATTAGTTGTTCCTACCACTGTACCACTATCAGATCCCACATCAGAAACCACATGCCATTTTACTTCCGTTCATGCTGTTACTATAATGTACTGACTAGAGATCTGAGGCAAATACCGACTTCTGTACATGAACCAGACAGGCCACAAATGGCCAGGGTTGAAAAGAATGCTTTCATCATCCCTTTGCTCATTCTTTCTTTCGAAGCAATATTTTTTGTACCGGTTAATGTTCTAGGTCCTGGAATATAGAAATAAACAAAAGCCTCCACCCTCAGAGCTGACTTTTTAGTGGGAAAAGGCAGCAATAAACTTATTATAACATAGGTGGTAAGTCCTCTGAGAACACAAGTGGAGAAACACAAGTAAAGGGAGAGGGAAGGCTCAGGGTGGGGTGAGAGTGGCAGCTTTAAATAAGCCAGGAAGGTGTATGGAGAAAGGTGACATCTGGGCAGAGATCAAGAAGTAAAGGAAAGGGGATCTCTGGGGGAGAGCATACCAGATAGTAAACAGCACATGCAAAGGCCCTGGGGTGGTGAGTTATGTTTGAGACTTTGGAGGAACAGCAAGATGATGAGTGGGGGCTAGAGGGCAGCAGGGGAGGGCACAGTGTGGGAAATAAGATCCCAGAAGTAATGGGGCATCACATATGGCTTGGAGTGAGATAGTTCACTGGAGGGTTTGGAAGGGAGAAGTGACAGAATCTGCCTTACATTTTAAAAGGACCACGCTGGCTGCTGCATAGAGATGGGCCTGGGGGCACAAGAGCAATGCAAGCAAGATGTGGTGGCAGCTTAGACCAGTGGTGGCAGTAGAGGTGGTGAGAAGAAATCAGATTATCCATATACTTCCAAAGTAGAGCTGACAGGATTTGCTGACAGATTGGATGTGGCATAAGAGAAGAGAAAGAAAGGTGAGGTGTCTAAACACCTGAGCAAGTGGACCAACAGAGTTGCTGTTTGTTGCAATTGAGAAGAGCAGGAGTGGGGTGGAGGGGAGGACAGGACGTCAGGAGTTTTTTTAAGAGATGATAGGTAGGCTACCGACTATCCAAGTCCGCAGGAGGTCGGGACCAAAGATCTCAGTTTGAAAGTCATCAGTGTTAGAGTCCCACTTAAAGCTGTAAGCCTGGATGCGATCTCCTAGAGCAGATGTCCCAGGACCAAGCCTGCAAAATTTACAGGTCCAACAGGTGAGCTGGAATTAGCCAAGGAGCGTGAGGAGGCACTGCCCCTGGGAGATCTTGGAGGCCAAGTGAGGAGGGCGTTTCGGAGACAGAGGACTGATAAACCCTGCCTTGGTCCTTGCGTTCCTGGGAAGGGTTGCTGAGTACCAGGATGACAAAATGATGTGCTCCATGGCCCAGATGGGTGCAATAAGAAAGTGGCAGGTTCCACTAAGTCCCTAGGCTGGTTAATCAGAGATCAAGTGAAGGCGAGGGTCTGTCTATAAAGACAAGATGCAGAAATACAATCTGATGTAACGACAAGTAGATGGATTAGAAACTGTGTGACTGATGACCCCCAGGGGCACATATAAGCGAATGAGTGTCCACCCCAAAGGAAATTTCTAGTGACATGTCATCATCGGGCTCTGTCCTTGGCCTGTCCGACACAACAGTGGCTTTGATCAGTGATAACTAAGCTTGACTGCAATCAGAATAATGTAGGAGGCTTGGGACACAGAGCATCCGTGGGGACACAGGCCTGCCGGACTTCCCCAGGGGGTAAGGCGAAGAAGCGCTAGAGGAAGGCCTGCACAGAGGAAAGGATTGAGGGATCACCTTGATCAAAATGTACAGCTAACGCCACGCTGAGTGGCATGGGGAATGTGCTGGATGGCAGCGGGGTGAATGTGGAACGCTGCATTGACTATGGAGAGCGTGAACCTAGCTGCATCTGAGACCCACTTGAACTCTCTGGGATCAACAGTGTGACTCCAAGGGATATAACTCAGCCACATGCTCCATGTCCCCTAACGCTCTCTCTCTTTCAATGGTTCACAGGACACATGAGACGGAGGTCAGAGGAGCATGACCAAGATGCTGAAGGGACTCCTCCCAAAGGGGAGCAGATGTTTAGCCGAGAAACTCGGAAGAAACCAGGACTCCACCCTGAACACCTCAAGGGCCAACCTGGAGAAGGACTGATTCTGTGGGATCCAACAATCAGTGAGTGCAAACTATGGGAATATGGGTCTACTTTGGTGCAAGGAAGGACTGTGTGACAGTAAGAGTAACCCAAAGAGACAGAGGTGGTGACTACTCTGCTGTAGGAACTGTTACACTTACACTTCAAGTGAGCACTTATGACAACATTTTATGTGTATATGTATACACTAGAGGCCCAGTGCACAAAATTCATGCACAGGGAAAGGGGGGGGGTTGTCCCTCAGCTTAGCCTCTCCAATCTGGGACCCATCGGGGGATGTCCGACTGCTTCTTGCAACCCAGGACCACTGGCTCCTAGCTACTCACCGGTCTGCCTGCCTGATCACCCCTAACCACCTCTGCCTGCCTACTTGATTTCCCCTAACTGCTCCCCTACTGACCTGATCACCCCTAAGTACTCCCCTGCTGGCCTGATCACCCTTAACTGCCTCTGCCTCGCCCCAGACCCAGGACCCAAGAGCCCCTCTTCCGGCTGGTTGCAGGCACCTGGGACCCAGGCTTCCCTCCCTCTGGCCGGCCGCAGGCGCCCAGGACCTGTGCTGGCTTTGCCTAGGCTGGCCGCAGCTGCAGGGGACTATGGGAAGGTGGCTTCACCTGGGCTGCAGCCACAGGCACTCGGGAGTGTGGGGCAGGCGACTTGTCCCTCTTCTGGGCCGCAGGTGCAGATGCAGTCACTGGTACCTGGGACCGTGGGGTGGGTGCTTGCCCCTCTCCTGGACCACAGCCTGGCTGGTCCCCATTCCTCTGGTGAGCCCATTTGTGCCTGGCTGGTCCCCATTCCTCTCTCCCCAGAGTTGAGTGTCTGGGCTGTGATGGCGTGATGACCATTTGCATATTAGCTCTTTATTATATAGGATTTTACACATAGATGTGCGCCCTTCCTAGACTGGAAATTCCCTGAGGAATCACATCCCGGAGTCCAACGTGAGCCCTCTCCCATGCTATGTGCTCAATAAACATTACTTGGATGAAAGAACTGATCCTGGCTGGATGCCACGGGGCCTGCGGCGCAACAGCAGCTCATGCCACATAACTGCTAATGTTCCCTCTGAAACAGCAGCTCCTGTTACTTCTGAAAAGCTGCACATAAACCCGTTCTCTCTGGAGACGCAGTCATCCTCTGCATCGTCACAGTCGATTTGGAATTTAGAAATGAATTACTTAATTATTACGTGTAACAGTCCATAGTGACATTGGCCCTTGGTTTAAAACTTGGCCTGGAATTCAGTGAGAACGAGGCATGGCAATTTGTGCCTCCAGTATTTCTGTAGCCCACATAAAAATGTGTATTACATCTGATCCTTCCAGCTGTGACCCAGTTCAGAGACTTGCCTCCTTTCAAGTAAATGTCCCTGCTCTCTCCACGGGGGGATTTACTTAGGGACTCACAGGCTGGAGCTAGTGCCTGCAGGCGCAGGACGCCCACTGCCCGCGGCTGGCTGTGGTTCACTCCAACCTCATCCTGCCAGAGGCCTGGTCCAGCTGAGAAGTTAGCTGAGCGGGCTTTGACAGAGCATCCTTTGCAGTTACCAAGGTGATAGATGCACATAAACTGCTCCTTAGGAGACTCCAAAACCAAACCAGTTCTCTGGGGCCCATGAATCAGAGCCTGGGACTCTCAGCTTCCAAAGCCCCCATCCTGCCCCAGGCCCCACGTAGGAGTGGGCACTCTACAGTCATGCGTCCAGGGGAGGGAGCCATGTCTCCACGAAGCCTTTACTTTACAGCAGGCCCTGTCTGGGGGGCCATCTCCCCCACAACAATCCTACGCGGGGATGTTAGTGTCCCCATTGCACAAACAAGGAGAGAGGGTCCCAGAGAACTTCACACGCTGCCCAGAGTCACACAGACGGAGAATGGAGAAGCCGGTGTTGAACTCAGGCGTGTTCAGCCCCAAAGCTGTGCTGTTTTTCCACACAGCACGCAGAGTCATCTTAAAACAAAGCCAGTTCAAGACACTCCCTTGTCAGTATGCTCTGGTGACTTCCTCTCACCCAAACTTCTGCAGGACCCTGCCTGCCTGGGCTTCTGCTAGCCTCTCTGGTCACACCCCCTATTCTGCTTGCCCTTATCTCCTTCCAGGCCTCCTGGCCATCCTATTCTGAGGAATCACCAAGTCTCTGACTCAGGGCCACCCCGCTCGCTATTCCCTCTGCCCAGAATGCTGTTCCCTGGGACCTCTGAGATCCCTCCTCCTCCCTCCAGGTCTCTGCTCCAACACCACCTCCTCAGGAGGCCATTCCCAACAACTCTATCAAGGAGAGGCCTCTTCCGTCCCCACTCTATAAGCAGCCCTTCCCCTGCAGCTCACAGTTCTCAGCAGCACTTTCCAGCGCGTGAACCCTCGGCTCACTGCCTCCTGACGGCGGTGCTCCCACTGGAATGCAAGCTCCAGGGGGGCAGGGGCTCTGTGTCACTCACTGCTGCACCCCAGGTCCAGGGTCCCACGCACAGCAGGGCCCACCAAATTGGGCTGCTATCTGTCCTCTCCCCTCTGCCACCTCCATCTGGTCCCAGCACACAGAGGCCTGCTACACAGCAGCTGGTGACCTTAGCCAAGTAGCATCAGCTCTCCAGAGAAACTTTCCATTTGCAGCCAGTGGCCCTGACAAAGAAGCGACTGATACTGCACCCCCCGCTGAAGACCCCATCACCCCCTTGCTCTGATATTCGCTAGTTTTAGCATTTTGTGATTTTATCTGAGAAGAGACATTTGGTGCAATGGGTGAAACAAAAAGATAATTATATTTCACAAAGAGAGAAAAAAAGCCTTTGAAACAACCAATTGTCTGTTTATTGCTAGACTAGACAATCGTTCATTTAATGCCTCCCAGCGTCTTTTCAAAGCAGATGGAAATGGGCTCTCATTAAAGCAGAGTTATAAAAAGCTGTGTGACCCCGCACTGAGCCAGCCAGAGGACTTCGAAGAGCAGAATTTCTGAGCTTCCACCAACTCAGATCTCCCAGCTTCTCCGGGGACTGAGGCAAAAGCAAGCCCTGAGCCAAGAGACCAGTGTTCAACATCAAAGTTTCTAGAGATAAATCGTCTCTGTTTGGGGAACTTAATTTGTCTCCCTTCATCGGTCATCCTCGCCCAGGAAGGTGGCTCGCTTTCCGTAAACCTTTTCACATTTCGCATAAGTATTGTGTAAATAAACAGAAGGTCTTTCATTTCAAAACTCAGGATTTACTTTGAGTTTTCCTTGATGCCTTCTCTCTGAACGTTGCTTTAGTTGTGGACATTCCTACTGGCATCTGAGGGGCTTTTGTTTACTGGACTGTCTTAGTTTTCCTCTCCCTTCTTAACACATAGAACACTTCAAAGAAACTCTTGGCTCGGGGCTCTGGTCAAGCTCAAAGGGTGAAATACCAAAGAGATAAGGCAACCATCTTCTGGGAAAATTTAAGCTAACCTCTTAGTTTACAACTTTTAGCCAATCCATCCACCCCCTCCTTCTTACAAGGTGGGAGATGATAAAGCTGTGCTGTGCAGCCAAGCACCAGGGCAGACACAATGCTGCCACGGCTTCCACTACCAAACAAGGGAGAAGGAGAGAGCTTGTATTTATTTCCGAATTCCGGAGCTTGGCCTCCGCAGGGAAGGCCACCCAGGAAAATGACAGGTGCGGGAGGGAAGGAAGTCAAGTGGAGGGGTGAAATGGGACCTGGTGCCACTGCCTGGTGCTGTGTCTTCCAGATTCTTCCTTTCACTCTACAGTATCTGAGCATAAATTTCAAATAGTCCTAAATGCTTTCAATCAGCAGACAGCATTCCCATTCTCCAGCATTAATATAAGTGTTCACATTCTTTAGCATTAATGATAAGTTTCTTTGCTATTCAAACACAAACGATATCCAGCTTCCTTCACAGGACATGCTAACAGCTGATTGCATAATGCTCACACTAAAAAATAATAATCTTTATGGCGTGAGTAAGCTTCCAAAGGTTAAAAAATAAACAAAAGAGAAAGAAGGCTGCAGGCAGGTGACATGAACGAGCATGATTGAGATTCCTGTGCCAGGAGGAAACCTTCCATGCAACACGTGTCTCTGGCTCACTGATACGGTTCCAATGTGCAGTCTCTGTCGTGGGCATGTACTGTTACTTCCGTAATTATTTTGATACTAGGGGCCTGGTGCACAAAAATTTGTGCACTCGGGAGGTCCCTCAGCCTGACCTGTGCCCTCTCGCAGTCTGGGACCCCTCTGGGGATGTCCACTTGCTGGCATGCCTGGTCAGTCTGTGTGAGGGGCTGATGGCTTTTTGCAGGCTAGCCAAGCCCCCCAGTGGGGACCCTCAACCCTGAGGATGTGGCCAGCCTGGGTGAGGGGCCGAGGGCCGTTTTCAGGCTGCCCACATCCCCTTCAGGGTTTGGGTCCCTACTGGGGTGCCTGGCCAGCCTTAGTGAGGGGCTCTGGGCCATTTTCAGGCTGGCCATAGCTCCCATTGACCCAAGGTCCCAGCGAGACTGGCTGGAAGCAGGTTTCTGGGGTTTATTTATCTTCTATAATTGAAACTTTGTTGCTTTGAGCGGAGACCACAGCCGGACTAGGCAGGCATTTTCCTCCATTGCTGGCCTCCTGTTTGCTCTAGCTCTGTGGCTGTTGGCCATCATCTTGGATGGGTTAATTTGCATATTGTTGCTCTGATTGGTTGGTGGGTGTGGCTTAGGTATAACGAATTGAGGGTTAATTTGCATATTACTCTTTTGTTAGATTAGATTCTGGTCAGTTTAGGCTCCATTCCTAAAATATGCCATTATCTTGCAAAAACACTTTCCTCATAGAACCATATTTGTTTGTTTTGTTGTTGCTTTTTTATTGAATGCATTAGGGTGACACTGGTTAATAAACTTACATAGGTTTCAGGTATACAATTCTATGGTATATCATCTGTATATTGCACTGTGTCTTCACCATCCAAAGTCTCCTTCCATCACCATTCCCCTCCCCCTTTACCCTCTGCTACCTCCCATTACACCTCTTTTCCTCTGGTAATCACCACACTGGTGTGTGTGTCTAAGGGTTGTTTCTTTGTTTTTTTTTACTTAATCCCTTCACCTTTTCACCCAGCCCCCCCAAACCATGTTTGTTTATACTCTGCAGTTACAAAGAGGAAAAAGAGAACATAGAGTATAATGTGAGCCTCTAACAACCCCGAGGTGTCTATTTTCATGATATTCAACTTACTTTTTCATTCCACGCCCACAGTCCAATTCCAAGAAACGCTATTCCCAGAAACTGAAAAAGAGAGAAAGCTGTATAAATATAAGAGTCAACATCACGTTTTTACTAATATAAATTAGGAAGCTTTCAATCAATTCTTTGCCACTTTACCTGGCTGAAAAACAAGTTATTCTAAAATCTGAGTAATAATCTTTAACGGGAAAAAAAAACCAAAATAGAATCCCCCTTGATTAAAGTTATTACAGCATTAAAAAGGGTTGGGTAAAAAAAAAAAAAAAAAAAAGGTGGGTGTCTATATGCAATGACATAGTATTCAGCCTCCAAAAAGGAGGGAAGCCTGCCACGTGTGAGCGCATGAGTACCCTGAGGAGCATGATGCCATACAAAACAAGCCAGGAGGACAAAGACCACATGGCATCACTTACATGTGGAATCTAAAAATGAGTAAGTTGAGCTCATAGAAATGGGGGGTAGGGAAGTGGTTTCCAGGGGTGGGGGAAATAGGGAGAAATTGGTAAAAGGGTACAAACTTTCATTTGAAAGATGAATATGATCTGATAATCTAATGTATGACGTGGTGACTACAGTTCATAACAATGTATTGTATAATTGAAATGTGCTAAGAGTAGAATGTAAATGTTCTCACACACACACAAAAGGTAACCACGTGAGGTGAAACTGGGATGTGTCTTAAAATTGATGGTACCTCTGCCAGGCTGGGGCGGCTCAGTGGATTGAGTGTCATCCCATGCATCAAGAAGTTACTAGTTCAATTCCTAGTCATGGCACATGCCTGGGTTGTGGGCTCCATCCCCAATCGGGGGCATGTAGGAGGTAACCGATCGATGTTTCTCTCTCATCGATGTTTCCATCTGTCTCTCCCGCTCCCTTCCTCTCTCTCTAAAGCAATAATAAAACAAAATATAAAAAAACAAGACACATCCACATACATAAAAAAAAGTACGTACAAAATTGTTTTTTTAAATCGATGGTACCTCATAGTATTTTTGCCTTGATTATACCAAAAATAATAATGTCGCTTATCATCAGGGTACTAACAGGTGTGATGACACACTATACAGTGCTGTCCACCCACTAAGCGCTCAGTGATCGGAACTGGGTGCAACTGGCCACAAGACTCATTCCTCACCTTCATTAGTAACTCAGAATCCCCTGCCCAAGCACTGACAGGGACAGGGGGCAGAGCTGGCCGCTGAGCAGAGGCAGTCTGATGGCGGCGGCGACTGTGTATTTGACTGACATCTGGGTTAAGCTAAACGTCAGGAAAGCTGTCCACCGAGCGGGTGCGCAGAAAACGACAGTGAGGGTGGCCATTCCTCCCAGTTCCAGGGAAACCTGGGAGCTGGCCACCTGGGAGGCCTTCTCCACTCGCTGGGCAGTGACACTTTACTGGCTTCAAACCGACAGGGGCTGGGCGAGCCGCAGGAGCAGAGGGAAGGGAACGGAAAACACACGGACCACGGAGCACCCTGAAGACGGGCGGTGTTCCTAAAAGCAGAACTTCCCCGACCTCCCCGCAGTGACCCGGCCTCGCCACGAGGCCATGCGATGCGTTCTGAGCTCCTGCCCGGAAAGCTCCAGCGAGGCTGTGGCGTGGCGAACACCGAGGCCCCTTCCTCCTCCTTTTGCTCTCAGGCCTCTGAGCGTGTTTAGAGAGATGTCTTGTTTTCAACACCCCCCCCAGGAGGACTGTGCTCAACCTCGCCGCTGACGGGTCAGAGGGCTGTTTCACTTCACATTTCTGACCCCAAACAACAAAGGTGCCGCCCCCCAAGGGACTCGGGGCTCTGTCTTACGAAAATAAAGTCATTCAGCATGTTTCCCTCTCCCTTTCCCCCTCCCCCTCTCTTCTAGGTCCTCCGCACAGCTGGGTAACAGGGGACGGTGTACACACAGGATCCCATCACATCTAGAAGTCACACATAGGACATGCCTGACTTTCTAACGCTAAAGCCCTTTGTGGACAAACGTCCACACTTCCCCTGATGCAGCTTTCAAACTCAGCATCGCCACAAGGTGGGTGGGCTGTGGGGGCAGAGGACACTGCAGTCGGCTGTGCTTCTCGCTGCCCAAGAGACTGGGCATGTCACTTCTCTTTTCTCTGAGGGCCCTGCCAAATCGCTAAGGTTTCTTTCCCTTGATGACTCACCAGCCACTGTGCTTTGTGGGCAGCGTCTCTCTTTAGCATCACAACATGTGTATTTTGAAATACAGGTTAATGAGGCTCCGAGCCACACAGCTGGAAACCCAGGGAAGTCTAACACGGAAGTGCATGTCCTTACCAGCCTTGATGCATTCCCATCCCCCTACAGTACAGAGAGCTGTGACCTTCAGGTTAGAATCCCAGGGAATCAGCACAGGACACGGCACCTTCCCTCTCCAGGGAGCAAAGGCAAGTTGGGGAAGAAAGAGATGAAAGCCTCGCCTTCACCTGAGAACTGGCTGAAGATCGGAAATGCCCCGCCCCGGGGTCAGCGATGGAGGGAAGTAGAAAACATAGAAATTCCTCGGCGGCCAACTTTCTCCTCTATATGAAGTCCTCCTTTCTCTTCCTGACACTTGGAAAACCCTTTTGCTCTCACAGACCATAAAAATGGATTGGAAACCAACAGTTTCCCACAAAAAAAAAGAGAGAGAAAAATCAGGATTTAAAAGATGACTCACAGACCATTCCTTTATCATCTTGCTCCAATACGTTTTGCTTTAACTGTGACTTACAAGCAAGGGTTTAAGAACTCGGAGAGCAGACGCTGGACTTAAAGACAAGGACCCCACTCAATACCTAAGCAAGAGAGCGGTGGGGCGGCGGCCTCAGCTCACACATACCTTCGCAGCTACATCACTAGCAAATGTCCTCCGATTGCTCTCAGCCCATGTGTTTTGTTTTAGAATCAAGCTGTTCCAGCTCCATGTAATTAAACGGAGAGGAGCCAAAAAACAGAGACAGGCACGCAGCACTCGAGGCACACGGAGTCCCCCTTCCCACCTCTCAAGAAACGAGGACATAAACCACCCAGCTGACCTCGTTAGCAAACCCGGGAGGCCCGCTCCCCACTCCCCGGGAGGGAACAGCTGAGAACACTTACAGGCAGCTCCTCATTCCTGCGAAGCGGAGAAGCAGGCCCGACGCATCTCCCCACACGGCAATGTACGCAAACACGCAGCACAAATGTTTGTCCACCCGATTTTTGATGTTTTCAAAGGAATAACAATAATTTGGCCAACACTTGTTGAATGCGAGTTCGAACGAGTACTGTGTTTTTTATGAATTCGCTACTACAGCTCTGCCTAATGTAGTAGCCACTGGCAAGGTGGCTGGTTCAAACTAGTCTTAATATGAGATGAGCTAGTCTTAATATGAAAAAAAAAATAATGTAAAATATCTCATTAATATTTGTTTTGTTATTGACTACCCTGTTGAAATGCTAAAGCATTAGATGTATCGGGTGAACCAAAATATATTAGTAAAATTAATTTCACTTGTTTCATTTCCCCCTTTTAATACAGTCACTGCAACCTTCAAGCTACCTGTGTGGCTTGCACTATATGACTACTGAACAATGCTGGTCTGAAGTGTCCCTCAACAACCCCATGCGGTAGGTGCTGCTATGATCACCATTTTACAGATGAGGAAACTGAGACTTAGATGCGCTAGGTGGTTCTCCCAAGGCCACATAGGTGCCTGTGCTGGAATGCCCAGGAAATGACTCCTCGGCCCATGCGCGAGACTATAATAGTGCTTTCCTAATGTGTATAAAATGTCCAGACAATAACGGATGGACAATAATACGGCAACTCTTGTCCTAACACTCAAAATTTCTCCTTTAATTTCTAGGTGTTCGGGACACAGGTATGTTTTCCTGAGGGAGTGAGAATGGCACCAAGTGCTCTGAGAGTGGCACGCTGATGCAGCTGCTACATGTATCGGAACAGAGCCGGCAGAGCTGGCGCCCAGGAAACACTGGAGAGGAAAATGGACCCAGGATGGAGACATGAGTGATGGCATATCCATGCCAGGAGGGACATGTCTGCCCCTTTTCTCTGAGGAGTGGAAGATCTCCTCCTCCATCTGCTGTTTTGGTCCTTGCTCAGCCTCCAACATCTTGGGAATGAACCTGTGCTCCGTTCTAACTGGTACAAAAACGGGTACTTCGAGAAGCCATCCATCCATCCATCCACCTACAATCCTCAACAAATATTCCTGAGCTCCTACCTGGTGCTGCACACTACTTTTCTCTTGTGATACAGGAGATAAGATGCAGTCCCTGCCCCCTGACAACCTGCAGTCCAGTAAGACTGTAACCAAATCCTCAAAGCACGAGAGACACAACTGTCCTTGCGGGTGCCCTAAAGGAAAGAGAATAAGGCCAACAGAGACTATCGGAGGGGATGTGACCCGGGAGCGTTCCAGGACGGCTTCTCCGAGGGGGATGTAGGAACTGGGGTCTGCAGGATGAGAAGACATCAACTGGCAAAGATAAGAAATAAAAAAAGGAAGAGTAGTTCACGCAGAGGGAAGAGCCGGTACACACTAAATGTACATACACTGTGGTGGCAGTAGCACGGCATGTCGAAGGGTCTAAAACGGGTGGGGAATCTTTTTCTGCCAAGGGCCATTTGGACGTTTACAACATCATCTGTGGGCCCTACAAAACTACCAACTTAAAAAAATTAGGTCAAACATTTCACGAACTCACCCCACAGCCTGCTGTGGCAGGGCCAGGCCAAACGAGTTCCCGGGCTTTCTACGACCTGAGGACCAGATGTTCCCTACTCCTGCTCTAAAAGGTGACCGGAGTGGTTGGCTGCACAGAGAATGGGGAAAGAGAAGAGGGCAGGGCAGATTTGCAGTTAGAGATACAAGCATGAACCAGCCCATGCAGGGCCTTGTAAGCCACCTTAAGGAATCTAGGCGTTGCCCTAAGAGTGACAGGAAGCCCTTTAAGGGCTGGTTGTGTGTAGTGGGCTGCGGTGGGGTGAGGAGGCTGGTCATTATCAGATTTGGGCTTTGGAGAATTGATGACCTGGCCTGCAAAACAGATTAGATTCACTGGGACTAGAAGGAGACAAGTCCGACGCAGACAAGACTGATCATATCCTGGACTGAAATGTAGTGGGGAAATAGAAGTAAAACTATTTAGAAGTAAAGCTGACATTGTCAGTGATGACTGGTTATGGTGAAGGGGGGCAAGGGTGAAGGAGAGGGAGGTGTTAGGGATGATGCCTGTGATTCCAGCATCTTCCACATGGAAGGCTCTTCAAATCCCATCTTATGTCCTCTCTGCCAGAAATGACTCTCGGGGCTAATTGTATACCACCAGCTTGAAATCCAGGGGCACTTCTGAAGGACAGCTTTCTTTCATGGGTATTTTGGCTGCTCTCTGAATTTTCTTTGAAGCAAATTTCAGCTTGCATGCTTTAAAAAATAAATTATTTACAATCGATATACATGTCCACCACCACCCACTACTTTCATTCATTAAAAGAAGTAGCTACTGGCCGGTGTGGCTCCATTGGTTGGAGCGTCGTCCTGTGCACTAAAGGGCCTTGGGTTTGACTCCTGGTCAGGGCACATGCCTAGGTTTGGATTCGATCCCCAGTTGAGGCACCTGTAAAAGGCAACCGATCAATCTTTCTCTCTCTTGCTCTCCCTTCCTCTCTCTCTCAAGTTAAAAAAAGAAAAGGGAGCAGTTATGTATAGATGAACGTTAAAAATCACAGACAAGCCCTGACTGGTTTGGCTCAGTGGTTAGAGTGTCAGCCTGCGGACTCAAGGGTCCCGGGTTAGATTCTGGTCAAGGGCATGTACCTTGGTTGCGGGCACATCCCCAGTAGGGAGTGTGCAGGAGGCAGCTGATCGATGTTTCTCTCTCCTCGATGATGTTTCTAACTCTCTATCCCTCTCCCTTCCTCTCTGTAAAAAATCAATAAAATATGTATTTTTTTAAAAATCACAGGCAACTCTTAAATACTTAAAAAAATAACAATTACATCAATGGCATCTGCCCAGAATTCCATGAACAGGCTCAAAATAATAACGCGGCAATGTAATCACGATGGAGGAAGACAAAAGTCAGGTTAATCTTCTCACCTCCACTGGAGCCGCAAAAATATTATCTTAAATAACAATGGGTGGAATTGTTATCCCTTCATCATTCTGATGAAGGTTTTTGTTTTGTTTTGGTTTTGAAATTTTAAGCTCTGCCTGAATAAACAGGAGAGATGCACTGAAAACATTTGGCACAGACGACAGGAACGAAAGTGGGCCATTAGGAAAGATGTATTTTTCTGAAACGGCAACATGTGTTCCTTTTATTAGATCTTTTCTGACGCTTTAGTGGGAACAACACTCCCGTCCTAGCAGGGGTGGGGAGGGGCAGTCCAGCCACGTGTGCTAAACACTTGTGTTAACAAAACACACCTTGTCTGTACTAGAATAGAGCAGGGGCTGATTTCAGGAGTAAAGGGCCTCTGGGCAGAATGCTTGCCAGGCCTCAGGAGGAAGCTTGGGCTGGTGGAAAGTTCAATGCTCAGAAAGTCGATCCCAATTTTGCCACTGGGTCCCTGTGTCCTAGTTTGCACATGCAAACTGTGCAGAACCCACGGAAGATGGAATAACAGATAAAGCTCAGACATTGTAAACAGGACATTCCGCATCTGAGCTGGGTCGGCCTCCTTCACTTCACTTCGCCCGGACCCTCCTCCCTCTGGTCTGAACACACGCAGCCCAGTGCTGTGATCTCGGGGAAGGCTCTCCATTCAATTAGCACAGAGCTTCTGACCATCTATCTACTAGGAGCCAGGCAGCCCTCGAGACACCTAGATAGATCAGGAGCCAGAACAGACAAAAGTGCCTGCGCTATGACTGACATGCCAGTTGTGGTGTGTGGGGAGGCAAAGGCAAGGAAAAGAAACATAAAGGAGTGGATTACACGGACTTTTAGAAGCCGAGAAGCACTGCGGGGAAGGAGACCAGAAAGTGGAGGGGGGTGCTGCCATATTAAAATAGAACGGGCAAGGCAAGTCTCCATGAAGAAAGCGCCGGATGAGCGAATGTGACAGAGATGAAGGAGCTGACCGATGGATATCGGAGATTGGGGCTCCAGGCAAAGAGCCTGGCTCAGGAGGGGCTATACAGGCACACTGGAGGAACAGTCCCTGGGGGAGGGCTGGCGTGCGAGGGGCAGGGCTGACATAGCCAGGCTGGGTTGGTCTCTGAAGACTGGGGTGGCACCTGTGGTTTCTACTGGAAGAGAAGAAGAATCACAGGAGGGTTTCCCGACTTCCTGGAGCCCCAGGGCCGTCTCTTGTGAACTCCGGGGAAGGCACAAAACTGCAGTAGGTGCCAGGTGACCATGCCAGGCCCGGCTGAGATTCACAGAGCCCAGCATGTGCTGGTACCGCCTCTGCTGCATGCACACTGGTTCCCCCCCTTCCTCAGGCACTTCTCAGCCGGCCTCCTCCAAAGTTTGGACCTGTTTCTCCAAACGAGGACACATCCTCGTTCTCAGAGATCAGCGGCCCTCTCTGAACTTCTGAACCGCTCTCTGCATGGACCCCAATTTGACCTTCACACACACACACACTCACACACACTTACACACACACGATTTTAAGGAGGGACATGACCTGGGTTCACACCATAGGAGTGACGGGGAGTTAATCAGGGAGCATGTGCCCATTTATGGGACCGCAGCACCTGCCTGCCAGTCAGTCCCCTCCCTCCCCAACAGCAGCTGGAGGCGCCTCCCGGGACAGCGGACACAAGTATCCCCATACATTGAAAATTAACGATTACTAGTAAAAGATATTCCAGTCAGCATATCAAGATCGTGTCTAATTTCACATCTTTCCTATTTCTTATTTTAGCTGTCTGGTTCAGGAATTCTGAGGATGTTGGTCCCAGAATCTAAAAACCTGCGAATGTTGAAACCCCACATTAAAATAAATTTCTTCCCATCAGAGCTGCTGCTTCTTTTTTTTTTTAAATTGATTTTTTTTACAGAGAGGAAGGGGGAGGGACAGAGAGTCAGAAACATCGATCAGCTGCCTCCAGCACACCCCCTACTGGGGATGTGCCCGCATCCAAGGTACACGCCCTTGACCAGCATCGAACCTGGGACCCTTCAGTCTGCAGGCTGACGCTCTATTCACCGAGCCACACCGGTCAGGGCCCATTAGAATTTCTTGATGCAACCTCTCTTTCCCTAACATTATCACTCCTTTTATATGACATCCTTTGTAAAGAAGTTTTGGTTTCATTGTACCTAGTTTTTAATATGTTTTTATTGATTTTAGAGAGAGAGGAAAGGAGAGAGACAGAAACATCGATGAGGGAGAGACATTGATCGGCTGCCACCTGCATGCCCCCGATAGAGGATCAAGCCAGCAACTCGGGTATGTGCCCTGACTGGGAATCGAAGTGGTGAACACTTGGTCCATAGGCCCATGCTCAACTTCCAAGCCACATCAGCTGGGCGTCATTATACCTAATAATAATGAAAACATCCTTCTGGAGGAATGTGGGATCTAAAGTATAACCGACACTGATTGGGCTAGCTTCTGCAACCACACTACCCCGTTTTAAAAACTTCCGCTCACCCTTATGGGAGCCCTGCAGCCAGGATTGCCAGGGGGGCCCAGCCGCACGCTACCCTCTCTAGGCTGACGTGGGACATGTGACTCAAACACCAGGCTGAGGCAGAGTCTCTCCTCCCTGGGAAATGGGGTTTGGACGCAGTGGCTTTGTCGCCTCCGTCTCCCCTGTGCTAGGACGGGCTGGGGTTGCTGAAGAGCGCACCACGCGGGTGTGGAAAGCAGAAGAGAGACCACAAGTCACTTCTACTCCTGACGCCTCTCTGCTCCGTATCCACAAGACCCCTGGCCACACGTCCTTGACCCTGGGTCCCGCCCAGCGCCCCTGGGTCTCCATTACATGTCTCACCCTGCTCCTATCTTAGCTCAATACTTAGGGGGCTTTTTGTTACTTGTGACCAAGAGGCTCCTAAGAAGTAAGAGAGCAGATGAATTTCCTCGTGCTCAGGCCTGTGACAAGCTCACTGCTAACGATGAAGCGTGCAAACGGGCACGCGCATGGTGCTGCTCTGAAGACTCGGGAGGGTCTGGCAGCGGCTGTCATCCTTTCCCAACACCTGGGTACAGGCCCCCAGACACTGCTGGTACCAGGTGTGAGAGGAACACACAAGCCAGCCACACTTCCCTGAAGGAAGGAGCTGCCCTCCGGTTGCTTGTGGAGTTTTGGAAGAAGAATGATTCAGCTGGAAATGGTTCCCAAAGCAACACCCCCCAGCAGGGCCTGGGAAAGGGCGAGGGGGTGGGGGAGCTCTGGGTGTTCCCCAGCTCTGAGCACCCGGTTCTGCCCTCCTGCTTTCCCCGAGGCGCCGAGGGGGCTCTCTGCCTTTGAACTTGCTCCATGTCAGATGAAGGCCAGAGCATCCCTGACGGTGTGTCTACAATCCAGGGACAACCTTGTTCAGAAACTCCTTTGTTAGAGTTGGGAGCTGTGTGACGCTCTGGCAAGAATCTGAGATGGGAAGAGAGAAAACAGAGAGGCCTGTGCAGGCAATAAAACCTAGATTCCTCTTGGAAATTACGTAGATGATGCAGGCTCATAGAAGGGAACATGAGGGTTAAGCAATACAACTCCAGATGGAAACACGGGGGCTGCGAGTGTACAGCCCACTGGTCTTTGTGTCCAAAAAAAGCAAGGCTGACCCTGCCCAGGCTCTTCCATCAGTAACTCTGATCAGATAAAACCGAGCTCAGAGCAGACCAGAGCAACGTTCTGGAGGCTGAGGAGGACCACAGGATAACGCAAGTATTTTGAACCGCAGGCAGCAGTGAGTTATCTGTGGACAAACACCAGCCTTCCTGGGAATAAGCTCCCGCTGTTTGTGCTAAACAGCCAAGTAGTCAACTCGGGCTCACGGCAGCTCTAAGCCTCACACTCTCTGGTGTAGACTGTTTTTGTGCTGGAATATCTTAACGCTTTAAAAAAACAACATCTTGGGCAAGATTTAAAGGGTAATGCAAATAAAAATTACAATAGAATTGCAATTTCTTAAAGCACAAGTAGGGTTCTATAATTCAAGCAACACCCCCCAGCAGGGCCTGGGAAAGGGCGAGGGGGCGGAGGGGTGGTGGTTCTGGGTGTTCCCCAGCTCTGAGCACCCAGTTCTGCCCTCCCGCTTTCCCCAGGCGCCGACGTCATTTAATACGTTATCTTCAATGTACCCTGGGCACCGTGCTAGGCGCCCAGGACAGAAGGGTGAATACTACAACAGATGATCTCTTTCCTTAAAGAGCTACCTGTGGAGGCCCAGTGGGTGGGAAACAAATAAGGAAAACCACTCGTTGCCATAGAAACAGAGAGCTGAGGCTGTGGACTCACTATGGGGCCAGAGGAAGCTTCCTAGGAAGTGACACTTGAACTGCGCTTTAAAGGGAAGGAGACAGGAAGATCACTCCTGCAGAGGAAGCAGCTTGTGCAAAAGGATCAAAGCCAGAACCAGCACGTCCCTCAGGAATCTGCAAGCGCTTCCAGGCGGGAACAGAGATAGGCTCAGCGGGCCTCCAGCAGCAGGGCTCCTCCCAGTGAGGGCCTGCTCCAGCCACAGCACCAGGAACTGGTTAGAAACACAATTCTCCCGCGCCCCTGGGGTGGGGCCCAGCAAGCCCTGTGTTAACAAGCCCTCCAGGTAACTGCTGAGAAGGGGGGGAGGGGGGTGCGGCTAGCGGTTGCTAAGCAGGGGCCTGGTCACAGCAGGCTCGGTGTGTCCTGGGGACCAAGGCACCGCCAAGCCACAGGAAGCCGAGGAAGGGTTTTCAACACAACAACGACAGGACCAGACTGCACTTTACAACAGTCATTCCAGTTCAGCTCAGAATGAACTGAAGGAGGCGGGACGGCAGTGAGCCCGGTTGGGAGGCTACCACAGCAATCCTGGTGACAACGGCACCAGCCCCAAAAGGCAGTGGCATGAGGATGAGGGCAGGAGAGAAGACTGAGGGGGAGACTCTATGGGGCTTGGTGACAGGAAGCAGACAGTGGAAGGTTAAGACCATGGTTCCTGAACCAGGATGTCTGAGTTCTAAATATGTTTCCTTGGCAAGTCACTGAATCTTCCTATTTCTCAGTTTCCCAATCTATAAGATGGGAATATTAATTTCTACAGAAGCATGCTCCCTGGGAGCAGGGATTTTTGTTTGTTTAGTGAATTCTGAATCCTCCAAACTATCTGTTGAATGGATGAGTGAATTACTTGTGGGAGATGAGGAAGACAGAAGAATCTGGACATTCCTAGGCTTTTAGCTTAAGCAATTTGGTAGGCTGCAGTGTCATTTAAGAGGCTGGGAAGAATATTTTAGGAGAGAGATCGATTTTAGAGTTCAGTTTCAGACATGTTGCCACTGAGATGAATGCCGGGCACACACAAGAAGGTGTCCTGGCACATACCCGTGAGGGCTGTCGGCAAGGTGGCTCCAGAGCCAGACTTCGGTTAGAAATCGGGCTCCACCACTTACTCATTGTGTGACCTTGAGCAAGTAATTTAACCCCTCAGTTCTCTATTTCCTCCTCCATAACATACAGAGAACAGCAATATCCATCTCACAGGGTCACTGGGAAGACTGAATGCGATAATGTATGGAAGGTGCTTCTTCAGGTGCCTCACATATAGAACATGCTCAACAAACAACTGTTACTATGGTTACTGTTAAGGCCATATGGAGAGTCTGTAGAGAAGAGGACCAAGGCAATGTCCCAGAGAACACGCAGACTTATGGTGAAGGGCACAGACAGAATGTGGAGGGGAGACAACAAAGAAGTAGATGAAGAGGGAGAGACCGTAACCTGCCATATACATTAACACAGGGGGAAAGGGGCTGAAACAGTGAGACTGCTTGTGTTCAGTGAAACTGAAAATAAAACATAGAACAACAAGAAAACATTACAGAAAGTAACTTCCCTTATTTCAAACTAGTCCCTGACTCTGGACACCACGGGCAGCACCACCACCAGACAATTCCCCCAGATGTGGCTGGGCAAGACTCAACATTAATTGAGAGGGCTGGCAACCACCCACAAGGAACTCGGGACTGGACCAGGGTCGCCTCTGTAGTGGCCAGGGATGTCCTTTGCCTTGTGTAGGAGGCAGAAGGGAAACAGAGTTATGCAATGTGCTCTAAAGACCAACAGATTGGGTGCAGGGAACCCAGGTTTAGCGCCAACAGGAACATTATTAACTAGTGGGATGTATTCAATCAAGTCACTGAAGGACAAGTGTAAATGGAGATTATCACCACCTGGCCAGCTACACAGGACTCCGACTTTTTATCCATCTGTCAAAATAACAGAGTACAATCACGCAGTAGCTACTGGCTATGTCAGCTGGCACATACTTAGCCCCTAAAAATCAGTGCATATTAACACATTTTTTTGCGGGAAACAGTAAAATCGGATCCACCAGGGAGACTGTCAATGGACATGAGGACACATACATTGGAACCTCTAGTTGGAACCGGCAAAAATAAAAATGTTTTACGTCGTTGTCGTGTGTGTGCCGCTCATAAACTACGCAGTGAAACGCGGTACATGTGCAAGTTTTGTAATGTACCCCTGCACAAAGGAAAGTGTTTCGAACGCTACCACACAGTGAAGCACTATTAGGTTATAGTTTTTTTTATAAGATCTGTTGAAAATTTCGAAAAAATATTGTAATTTTGCATAAATAAAATTATTTTGATTGTGAAAGAGTGTTTTTTATATGTTTACCTAGAATGTAGTAATTTTGTGTACATAAAAAATACAATAACACATATTTTGCAAAGTAAATAAATAGAGACCTCTTTTTAAACTAAAACACTGAAAGTTTCATAGAAAAATATCAAACAGATTGAAAGATATGAATATTTTACGGAAAGTCTAATTTTGGCGAGAAAATGTCAAAAAAGCCCCGTGTTACGACGCGATTTGGCAAGAAAATGCCTGATTACAAAGTGTTAATTAGAATCTGTGCTTATTTGGTGTCTCCAGAGAATTTTGTGCTGGAAGATAATTTTCTCAAGTTTCTGAACTTATTATGAGGGAAGAACTGATTAGAATTATGATTGTGTCATTACTTGTGGACAATCTTTTCAAGGAAATTTGTAAGATAGAAGTAGTATTTCTCTACAGACACCCTGGAAAGTATCAGGCAGATTTACTGTCCACTATAAAAGTTTCAGGTTCCCTGAACCCAGGGTTCCCCTTCTACAACACAACTCACTATGTACACAAGTGTCAAGTGACCCTCTCTGCATCACTGTACGGAAATTGGAGCTCAGAGAAAAAGTGTGAAAAATACTGACCCAGTGGGTACTAGTATTGCTGTGATTAACAAAGTCCTATGTGCCTGACCCCAGGAGTCAGGCGTCTCTGTCACATCCGTGACACCGCGGCAGGGTAACTTGCTAGCTGGCAGGTAGGACAACATCTCAGTCCCTTCACAATTCTTGTTTCTGTTTTACAGAAGAAGGTTGGAGTTTCCCTCCCACTCAATAAGTTGTTCCCCAGCACCCACAGCTGCTCTGCTGGAAGTCTGCTGTAAGAGCTGGGAAGGCAGAAGAGATTTCAATCAGCTATTTCTGGTACATTCCCCCCCCAACTGAATGCAAACACTTTCTGTGCCTATGTGTCTGTTTTAAAGTTTTGTTATTAAAAAATTTTTTTTTCTTTTGTTTTATCAATAACATCTACTTTCTTTTCTAAGAAACATGATACACATTTTCTGGGGGGTGGGGGGGTGTCTTATTAATAAATGTCTTTGCTATAGTTCATGTATAATTATATTATTTTAAAATGTTCTCATTTAACTGTAAATATTAAAATACTAACAAATAGCTGCATTTATTTCAGGAAAAGTTTAGTAAACACGTGCCTTAGTTAGAAATAATTATTTAAAAACACCAGGAAAATATAACTTCAATTCTTCGGTCATTAATGTTATCTAATCAATCTGCCCCTATAGTGAGATGTTGCCACTATAGAAAACTATAATCGGAGTCTGCTACATTGACTTATTAGAATTCAGAATGTTTCTTTAAAATGAAATCTTACTGACAATATCAGTAACAAAGGCATCCAAGAAATCATCTTTGAGAACCTCAAGTTCATGTTAAAACAAGAACTGAATTTCCTCCCAGTGGGCCTTTTGAAATGCTAAATTCTGAGAGAAGCATGCTGCCTCCTAGAAGTGCCACATAGTCTCCTGCAGGCCTATCACGAATTATTCTGATCAAATCAAGCAAACGCCAGAAAACGAAGGCAGGTACCCGCACTTCAAGCTCTTGTTTACATTTCCATACTCGTGTTTAAAATCCCCTTACTGTCCTTACTGGACTGACATCAGCTTTCTGATGCTCCACAGGCAATCCAGACCTGAAGCGTCCTGAGAGATGCGTGCAGCAGGCAGGGAGCCCCCCAGGAGATCCGAACCATTGACTGCCGTGTGAAAGGAGGCCTGCAGGCAATTAGTCCTTTGTGTGGATGACAAATAAACCTCCACATAAAAAGCTCCATACACCGAGGTGTCTTTGATGGTCTCGCTGGCTCAATGACTCACAAAGGATGGGGAGGGGAGCGTCTGAAAACAAAAGGGCAGACTGACGGCACCATTTAGTTATTTATTCTGTATGTCCAGCTCAGTTTTTCCTCCTTCCAACTTCTCATGACACTATAAAAAGAAATGGGATTCTTTTCAACCCAAAACAGCAGCGCTGCATACTAAGGAGAGAAGTATTGGCTTAACACAGAACCTGTACAAACCACTAGCGATCAAACTGCCCCCTCTAGTTAGCTATTTTTAATAGGGGAAATGGGTTCTGACAAATCACTCTTTTATATATAAGAGTTTATTACAGACTCTTGGAAATTAATTTACATGTAAGACAGGCTGTAGCCGAATGATTCACAGCGTCAGGATGTAAAGCTGGGTGCTGGACAGGCACCGCCTTGGAAACTACGTGTGTGCATGTGTGTGTGTGTGCGCGCACTCTGGAATCTTCCTCCTCTATCAGAATTGTCTGGAAGCCTCTCAAGATGAACAATGGTGTGAACGGTGTGCGAATAAACTGCACCTACGTCCTCTGGTTCAGAGATGCCCGCAACTTTCTCCCCACGGCACGATGTTAAAATGCCTGGAAAGCATCAAGTGCTACAGATCCGGGGGCCTCTGAAATGATGCATTAACTCAGGTGACTGTGAAAGGATCAATGTGGAAACAGGAATTATTCCTCTGATATTTATCATTGAGATTTGTGACAAATACCACTGATATTTCCCTCCAGGGAAAAGGGATGACATAAAAGGACCATTTATATGAATGATGAATAGTAGAAACACAATCAAAAGAGCATGGCCTTTGGTGATAAACCATGGCTCAAATCTGGGGCCGGCATTTACTAGCTGTGACCCTGGACAAGCTGACAGACCCAATTTGCTCACCTGTAAGTGGAGATGGTCATAGCGTCCACACAGAACCGACCTGCCGTTAATGAGGTACGGGCTGTGTTTGGTGTACAGCATGCATGCAATAAACACACTAGTGTTGCAATCAAAAATGTCACGGAAAAAGCATCCTGGCTCACTTTCCCGATAACAAAAAGCAATTATCTTGTCATCTGTGCATTATTCAATTAGTCCAGCAGATTTTGACCGGAACAGAAATGGTTTCCTCGCATACCACGGGAATAAAGATTACAAAGGGGATTTTAAATCTTTTTTTTTCCCCCTTTGCAAGAAACTTCTTTTTGCTCTCAGTATAAGATTTCATTTAAAGCTGTTTAACCAGAGAGGGTCGCCATGGGAAAGTAAGCCGCTGACAGCATCCATTTGGCTCACACTAATTTATAGAGGTAGCATATAAATGAAAAATAAGTTGGCTGAGAGCCCACGGTTTGCCCTTGAGCCTCTGCCAGCAGGGTTTCATGCAATGTGATTAGTGAAATGAGGAGACCCTGGGTGATTAATTAGTGCTCTCTGTCAATCCTATCAGCGGGCTTTTGGCCAGGAATGTGAAATAAGCCACCTGATTTTAACTTCCTCATCTCAAAACTGACGTTGTCAAGCACTTCAAATGTTGAGGAAAATTTCCTCCGTATCGTATTTAAGACCAACCCTGCTTCCTTTTGATACACAGTTTAGCTGTGGTAAATGGCAGACTGCATGGGAAATGCTCTAAACCCAGAAGCTTGTCTGCAAATTCTCTGAGAACCGCATCAAACTAAACTCATTTCAGAAGTCCCTATAAGCGTTCGACACTCAAAAGAGAAAAACTCCCCTATGGGTGAACAGATTTACTACAGACACGCAAAGGTCCATCAATCTCTTTAAAAAGAAAGTCATTACAAAAACTGCACGTCAGTAACTTTACTAGATTTTACCATGCAGCTATCCGTGTGGTTTTTAAAAAATCTCTTCACTGTCTGCTTCATCAGACATTAAGTAACTTTGTAATCTATAAACTCCTAGATACTTTGTTGTTGTTTTTGTTAATCCTCACCGGAGGATATTTTTCCATTGATTTTTAGAGAGTGGAAGAGAGGGGAGGGAGGGAGGGAGGAAGGGGGAGAGAGAGAGAGAGAGAGAGAGAGAGAGAGAGAGAGAGAGAGAGAGAGAGAGAAACCCCGATGTGAGACAGACACATCGAACAGTTGTCTCCCACACGAGCCCTGATCAGGACCAGGGATCAAGTGTGCAACCGAGGAATGTGCCCTTGACCAGAATCGAACCTGGGACCCTGAAGGCTGACGCTCTACCCACTGAGATACACTGGCTAGGGCAATAATTTCCTAGATACTCTGACACGTATTTTATCCAAGTATGGTCCCAAGGTAGATGCCACTATGTCTAGGTGCGTTAGTTTATATTGCTGCACAGGCCGTTCTCTGGTACCTATTACTATTTCAGTCAAGTTTCTTAAATTAGATTTAAAAGAGAAAGAAAGAACTTCTCTAAATTAAATCAGTGCCTTTGACTAAGGCTGACCTGTGGGCAGGTAATTTGTGTAAACAAGTAATGGTCCTGTCCTTCTCTAAAGCTCATCGTTAGTCGGGATCTCAACACCAAGCTCCGCATGTGAGATGGTGGGTAAAGACATAAGACCTACTCTGCGCGGGTCTACATAACCTCGTTTCATTGCAGACAAAGGTTCTCCGTGAATGAAATCCTGTGTGTAAACAACAGTGTGCACGCACACCAGCATCTTACGCCACCCAGTGGAGGTCCCACACGGTCAGATCATCTGTCTCCCAATGCAAAGGCCCCAAGTTTAAAGGCCTCAGGCTGTGCTGAACCAGGGAGGAGGCTGTTCGGACCTTGACTCACACGCTGCTGGAGCTGAAAGGAGATCCAGCCAAGTCGAGTCAGAAGACAGGAAACGGAGAATCTCCATTTAGAAGCTGGAACCCAGCCCCAACGTAACTTCATTCTCTCCTACACACACAAGGAATCCAAGGCAGCACAACAGATAAGAACGTCCAATCTAGGCAAGTAACTCCCCCCTCCTGGGAGCCCACACACAAGCTGGAGCTTTCAAAGGTCAGCACAAAGGTAGCGAAGCATCCCAGACACCATGCAATTTCTCAACAATCCCACAGAGGGCTGGACACCGGCTCTACCTGCCCAGGTTGATAAACGGCCACAGGGACAAAGCCCGGGAGGCACTCACCATCTAGTCAAGAGTGAAGTAATACCATCAATAATTAACGTAAACCCGTTTGCAGTAAATGTCATACATGAGACTGAGAAAAAAATTCTAAGTTCAGAGAAGGCTACCAGAGGCTCAGCAGGAAGGACGGTTTCAGGAGAGGGCACGAGGCTTGCGGGATGGGTAGAATTTCAAGAAATGGAGATGAAGGGCCTTCTAAGGCAGTGTTCCTCCCAGTTCAATGGGTCAGGGCCGGCATTTTCTTCCTCGGGAAAACAACAGAATGCATTCCACGTGGCAACATGGGAGTACTGCTTCACAGAACTTGTGGTCCATGCATAAAATGTATTTCACACGGAGGGTCTTGGTCAAAGAGTTTGAAAGCCGCTGGCCCGTTTTATGGGAAATAACGAGTGAAATTGTCTATCTGGCTGGAAAATGACAGCTGAGTTATGAGGTGATCGCAGGCCAGATTGTGGACATGTAGAACACAGCATCAAAGAAACTGGGTTTTATGCTCTGGGACAGAGAGGTCATTACAGGTTTTTAGCTTTTCACCTTTTTTTAAATTTTTAAACTTTATTGACACCTACTGTGTTCCGTATCTCACACCTATTGTCTCACTAATTGTAACACGCATCCTTTGAAGTGGGTATTATTACACTTTTATAGAGGGGAAAGTGAGAATCAGACATACTAAAAAGCCAGGGCTTTCTTTACGTCAAGGCTCATAATTTTTTAAAAACAACAACAGAAAATTATAAAGTATCAGAACTCTAGAAATATTAATTTTGCACCTTGAAATGATGAAACTTAATAGACTTTAGACAATAATATTATAAGAGAGGCTTCTTTTGATCATTCAATTACAGAATTTAAGATCAATTTAAATACACTCCAAATCCTAGGCAAAAATCACACCAAAACCAACACTTAAAACTGTTCTTTCTTAATGACCCTAAAAAGATTTAAGTGAAGGTTCTTATTTCTCAATAGCGACACTGTGAGCCCTTTTACTTCATTCTGCAGCAATGAAGTTAATGAAGTTACCACTTGGAAAACGCTTTGAAGAAAAAAATGAGAATGGGTACAAATGCAGAAGTCTGCCGAAAGCAGAAGTGCTAACATAAAGGAGGCAGCCCACGGCTTTCCTCAGACTCACTGGCTCACCCAGCCTTCCGGTCCTACCTACCCCCGGACCAATTGCGGGGACGAATGTGTGATCCGTGACAAGCACAAGGCTCCAAGGCTGGAGTGAGCCCGGATATCATCATTGGTCGGGGGACCTGAGAACACATCAACACGTTCCTGATGTGAAAATGGGAAAAGGAAGTAATAGCAGATAGAACCATGGTGTGTCTACCTTCAAGGGGGAAAAGGAAGAACTCGGAAGTGGCTATCTCTAATGAACAGGACATGAACACAGGAGTACTGAACGAGAGAAATATTCTTCTCCACTTCCACTAAAAGCACCCCTTCGAAGGAGCTCCTCCACCTGGTCAGAATCCAGGAGGCAGAATGCTCCTCTGCCCCATGTGTGAGCTGGACAGAAAATACACCGAGTGTCCGGCAAGTCAGAAATCTCGGCTGTGAGCAGGACTCTCCTTTTCACACTCTGCATGCTCTAGCTGGTGTTTCTTGACTGATGCACAGATCTTCTTTAAAAGAGAAGCTCACAGACTCTCAATGCTAATGTAACTTATTTTTATTAAAGTATCCCTCAAGCCCCGGCCGGTGTGGCTCATTTGGTTAAGCATCGTCCCCATGCACCAAAAGGTTATTGGTTCGATTCCCAGTCATGGCACATGCCTGGGTTGCAGGCTCAGTCCCTGGCAGGGGGTGTGCAGGAGGCAGCAGATGGATGTTTCACTCTCACATTGTTCTCTCTCTCTCTCTCTCTCTCTCTCTCTCTCTCTCTCTCTCTCTCTCTCTCTCTCTCTCTCCCCCCCCTATCCCTTCCTCTCTTCCTCTCTCTAAAAGTCAATAAACTATTCTTTTAAAAAAAAGAATAAAATCAAATATCCCTTAAATGTGCAGAAACAGAAAACTGGTATAAAACCCCAAATACATTCATAAGTCAACTACAAACACGATTAAACCAACAGAAATCAAACTAGCCACAATTACTAAATGCAACAGATGATGTATTGTGTGGCCACTAAAACATGGGTGTAGGAAGCCAGGGCCTGGTTCTACATTTCATCTGTTTTGGTATTCTGCCTTTCCTAAATGTTTACATAGAGAACTCTATTTATGTAAGTAGGCTAAACAAAAGAGCAAAAAGTATAGAGACCAGATTGGAGTGCTCAGACCTCACACTTAACCCAAAGACAGCCATTATGGTGAGGTGTCACATTGTAATGTCCCAAGGCTCTCTTACTCACTTCAGAGGCAGCACTACAGTTCCACTGAAATGTGCATTTTTCCAGCTTTACTAAGGTATAGTTGATGAAAAAAATTGTATTCAAAATGTACAACATGATGTTTTGATATACTGTACATGGTGAAATGTTTGCCACAATCAAGCCAATTAACGCACCCATCCCCTCACAGGAATATGATTATTTTGTGTGTGTTGAGAATAATAAAAATCTCTCTTAGCAAATTTCAAGTAAACTATGGAGTATTATTAACTGCACCTGCCATGCTACACATTAGATCTCTGGGCATATCCATCCTGCCTCACTGAAACTTGGCACGCTTTTGACCACCATCGCCCTATTTCCCCCACCCTCTTAGCCCCTGGCAACCACCACTCTTTGCTTTTCTGAGTTCAACATTTTTAGAGTCCACATGTAACTGAGATCATGCACTAAATGGGTATCTAATCCAATCACTGCTAAAGTGAGAAACCGGTTTCTTTTTCATTGCGTCTTTGTCAGTTATGCTTCCTACCCATGGACTAGTACGCAAGGTGCACATTGGACCTGCCCACACCCCGCTGGGAATGACCTCACTGCGGACGGCTTCTCGTTGATCTCATTCAGTCTTTGCAATTACCCTGGGGGAGATGTACTGTATCCACATTGAACAGATGAGGAAATAGTTGGGTTAAGTGTCTCACCCGAGGTCACACAGATGGATAGTGGCGGAGAAGGATGCAAACCAGGAAGTTGGTCTGACTGCAGGCCCCAAGCTCTAACCCACAAATGCCTCTTGACCACCGTCATCACCACGTGGCCCACATCCGGGCACTGAAAACACGCAGATTAGATGCAGGCACTGCCCTTATTCCCAAGCATTCACTGATAACGCAGTCAGCCACAGGGTCTGGAAGATGCTGCTTTTCTCTCCACTGGGTTATGCTGCATTCAGCTAAGACAGGTGCCTTCTTAGCCATCACAGACTTTTCCTGCAAACCGGTAGGATCTTACTTAGAATCTGAAAACGATTACAACTGCTTCTAAAGAATAAAAAACTGCCAGATGCAGGCAATGCGTTTAAAATATGCCGGTTATAAATAAAAACGAACTAGCATTTATTTGAGTTCTTAAAACGGACCTGGTGCAGGTAAGCACTTTGCTTGTATTATCTCCCTGAAGTTTCACAACAGCCCTCTAAGGTGTTAACCCACTATTCACACCTTCACTTCACAAGTGTAGATATTAAACGTAAGAGACGTAAGTGACCTGGCTTAGGTGGACACCCAGGCATCTGACTCCAGCATCTTGACGCACTCTGCACCACAGCAGGGGCGGGGGGGGGGGGGGAGCCGGCCAGCTGCCTCACTGCTTCGCAGCACCTGGGACTTCCACGAGCAGTTCAGTAACGTCCCCTTTCCATCCTGTTGGACAAGAGATATGCTGCCACAAAAGAACACAGACCTGTAGTAATGCAGAACCTTTTGGCTTTGAGATCAAAAAGTACTGGGATCCTAAGAAGAACCGCCAGTGAAAGACCTGTGTTCACACAGGGAGATCCACGCTGCCCCGCAGCACTAACCCAGCTTTGGTGGGGATGCCAGTCCACCCTTTCTGCAGCCTCCACCCTGAACTTCGAGCTATTCCTCAATGCGGGCATCGTATGTTGCACGTGGTACCGGCAGGAAAAGGACTCTGAAACACCACTGCCAGCCTCAGGCACGCTGCTCCCCTGTTGTCCAACCAGCCATCGCCTCACTAATTAGGCAGGTGTAGGCGATGGGTGCCCGCTGCCAGGAGCTGACAGGGCCACTGGGTCCGGGAGAAGAGCAGTCCGAGGCCGGCAGGGCTCATGCGCACATCCTGTGTAACGGCCCGAAGTGCCCAGGATGGAATTCCCTTGGTGCTGAGAGGAACCACAGGTGTCTTCTAGACAGTGATCATGCTCCTGGCCTGTGAGTAGACTATGTGATCCCCATCACACAAATGAGGAAACTCAGGCTCAGAGGCAACCCAGCTGCAGGAAGCAGCTTGAGGCCAGAGCTCCCTAAACCCATAGCTGTTTCCCCTTCCAGATGCGTCTCCACTCCATCTGTGCTCCTGCTGCAAAAGAGGAAGCCAGGGGCTGGGACGGGTATTGGACTTGGGAAGAAATGGGTGCTAACCTGAGGAAGGTTTTAGAAATCTAGTTTTGTTGTTGTTGTTTACAGATTATGAGGTTCACCAGGATTACTGAGCTTTTATCTTTTTAACTAGAGTTCCTGAACCCTTACTATGGCCCAGATACAGTCCTCGTACCTTTAAATACATTATCTAATCTAGTCCTCACCACAACCCCATGAGGCAAGTAGGTATCCCATTTTACAGGCGAGGAAGCTGAGGCCTTAATAGAACTGATTAAAGGTCTTTTGCTGCCAAACCCTGTGCTCCTCACAAACCACTCTCCACCCTCACAGTGAGCTACTGAACTAGCGATGCCCAGGTCTCCAGTGCTGTTTCTCCCTGTGAGACGGTGGCAGGGACCCCACATGGAAGTCTCTGCACTGTCACCCTGACTTGGCTCTGTCTTTTCTGCGGCACTGTTTACCTGAGGCACTGAGATAGATGGCACACTCTGAGCTGGGTCGGCTGGATTCCAGCTGCCGGCAGGACACAGGGGGCTGTGTGGCCTCCTGGGAGGGACTCAGCTGATGTCCCCAGATGGGGGTCTGGGGGTCCCTGGATCATCTCACTGCCTGGCACGGCTTTTTTTTATGGCATGAGCAGCAACAGGGAAAAACACACTCCCAGGAAGGCTCCACATCTGTAGGCAGCAGAGGAAACAGACTGTCCGAGGCCACAGGGCTTCCCGGCTGAAACAGAAGATGCGAAAGGGCTCCAGGGTCAACTGGTGCTGATGGAGCTGCTCCATTGTTACAATGACTGGGAGCACTTGACCTCTCAGGGTCCAGCCAAGGACCAGGCAGGGCTACTTCATGCCTGTCCTGCCTGCTGCCCATGGACCAGCGACAGGTCTGGCCCGAGGGGGAGAAATCCATGGGCCTCCTCTGGCTGAGGGAGCAGGGCGGGAGGTCATGCACTTCACTGCATTAGGGCCCCAGATGGGCAGGGAGGAGGCCACACACCACTCAGCTGACCAGAGGAGGGGTCTGGGCTAGTCCCCTGACATCTAAGATTCACATCTGTATGACCGAGATGCAAAGCCAGTAGACACAGGGTCATTAAACATTAGGTTCAGGCCCTTAGGGAAAATAGACTCCACTCCTCCCCGCTACCTGGTTCACACTCCAGTGAAATATCAGATATATCACTCTCCAGTGAAATATCAGATTTTATTGAATGCACAACAGAGGAATTTCTTCAAAATTAATATTTGATGTTATACTTTGTACCAGGTTATGTTGAAATATTTGTCAATATGTCCTGTAACTGCCTGTGCAGGAATTTATTCAAATTTATTCTATTTTGCTGTTTGCTCTGTGTTGATTTTTACTGGTAAGTTTTCTTTGACTGTATGTACTATGAAAGAATCTATTCATATTTATTCGATCTTACAGTTTGCTTCTGCATTACCATTCTTCACCAAAATGCTATACAGGTATAGGCTTTTTTTTTTTTTTTAAAGCCCTGCATGTGTGATGTAAAAATGTCACCTATCCATACAAGTATTGTATTACCTACTACGCACCCATGGGTTTCCTTTCATTATCTGTATGACTTAATGGTTGGAAGGGGCTATCGAACATTACTGTTTACCCAGATGTTATGATTTCCTACCAAACCTTACAAGGCTGTTTTGGCAGAAACAAAATTCCTTCCCCCCCTACAAACACACTTCAAGTCACTTTCAATACATTTAAGGTTGAAGTACATCATTTTCTTCCAATGATAATTTGTAAAAATTGGAATATTTCTTACACATCTCTGCTTCTGAGCCATGAGCCTCTCCCAAGTTTCAGCCCAGCCTGACTCCTCAGCTCCTTCTCCTGTCTCAGAGGCAGGGGGGCCTCAGGTTCCCCAGAACACTCACAACCTCAGGACCAAGGCGCATCCAGATCCTCCCATCCACTCTGTGGCCATGAAGTGGCACAAAGACCATGGGCCTCAGCTTCAGTGAGACTAAGTTCCCACCCGCTTCCATTTCCTTCTGGCTGTGTGATTCGGGATAAACCGCATTACCTCTCTGAAGTTCAGGCTCCAGACCTGTAAAACAGTGATTTTATCATCGACCTTGTAGGTGCACAGCTGGTCTCCCTCTTTCCTTCTCCAGACAGGATGGGTAAAACCCATCACTGGACCCTTCCCTGACCTAAGATTCTTTGGTCTAAGCTTTACACTGGCTTGAGATAAATAGATGTAGATTCGTTAACACTGCGGAAGTCCTCTCTACCAACTTCCCTCCTCTCTTGGCAAACTCTGAGACTCTCGCGTCCTGAATATTTCTCTCAGGGAGACTATAGACTGGTATACATCACTTTCTTCTGGGAGAAAAGGTGGAGTAAGCCAGGACACTAAATCTCATGAGGAGCATGAAACCAACTAGTTGGATGCTTATAAAGCAAATGATCTCACACCCCCCTCTCCCCCCTGTGCCTCGTTTATCCTGTTGGACTATGTGAGAGGTGGGTTAAATGATTATATAGGTCATTTCACCTCTCCAAGCCTAGATGCTAATTTTAGGGCACTATGCAGAATGTTTTGGAAGTCTTTTTTATGTTATGATGAGGTTTTTGTTTAAAGAATAGATGTCAAATACAGTCCCCCTCTCTCTCTCTCTCTCTCTCTCTCTCTCCTCCTACTCCTTCACCCCCTCTCTCCCTCCCTTCCTGCTTTTAATTTAACTCCATGTAAAATGATCTCATTCCCTTTGCAAAACATACTAAGGCCAAGGGACCTTGAGTGCTGGCAGCTAGCAGGCGGAGTGCTGAGGCAAATCTCCTAACCTCACTGTGTGCTTCATTTTTCCTCATCTGTGAAAAAGAAAATCTTACCTGATTGGGATACTGTGAAGATTAGATGCGTAATGTATGTAGAGAGCTTCTAACACACGGCAAGTCCCATATAAGTGTTAGCTACTGGTGATCACGGTGCCAAAACACCTGCTCACATCTGTTCCCACCAGGTGAGCGTGTTTCCTTTTCAGACCTTTCTGTGCCACAGGATTTGCTTTGCATTTGTACTACCCAAGCGCCATGTAAAAGCAATTAAATATGAATGTCAAAAAGTCAGTTCTGTAAAAGTTACGTTAAACTGCCTTGTAAAGGCTCAATGAAGATAAACAACGGGACATCTCTGTTGAATTAGGTGTGGGAGAGATAACTGTAAACAACTGGAAAATTCTGGAAGGATCCTGAACACAGATTACTTTGCACAAAGTATGGCTAAATTCTAGTCCACTTAAATAAATGGAAATGGTAGCCCATAAATTATATCTGAAGTTAATATATATAAAAAAAGATACTTTAGCCCTAACCGGTTTGGCTCAGTGGATAGAGCATCGGCCTGCGGACTGAAGGGTCCCAGGTTCGATTCCAGTCAAGGGCATGTACCTTGCTTGCGGGCACATTCCCAGTGGGGGGTGTGCAGGAGGCAGCTGATCGATGTTTCTCTTTCATCGATGTTTCTAGCTCCCTCTCCCTTCCTCTCTGTGAAAAATCAGTAAAATATATTTATTTTTAAAATGATCCTTTAGTCCAATGCTCTTCCTTAAGAAAAGGCTGGGGCCAGCACTGGAACCTGTGGTACTCAGAGATTTACAGCGAGTGACAGATCCCTGGGAGGAAAGCAGCGGGGTCTCCACGTGTGCAGGACTGGCTTGGAAAAAAACAAAATGCTGATCAATATGTTGATTTAAAATTACGCTTTCATTCTAAAAAATGTTTAACGTATCTGTCACTTTTTCATGCAGCCTCATCATTTTAACTGACTCTTCAGGTGGCCAGGAGGCTGCAGGTGTTTTCACACAGTGGATATGCTTGATGGGTTCCAAAGCTCTCGGCAGACAATAAATCACATCTGTTCCTGGCCTGGCATTTAATAACCTTACGTAACACACATATACATGCACACATATATAGACTGATAAGTAAAAAGTTTGAGACTTTAAATGTCTTTAGGAAATGTCCTAATTTTGCCCTGAAAATAATACATACTTTGGGAATACCTAAATTCATACCTTTGTCTATATATGGACTTCATGACACTTGGTTTATCAATCCTATACAGTTATCAAATATTAGAGATTAATATTGAGCTTAAAAATAAAGGAGTGTAAACAATGGGCAAAGAACTTGAATAAGCATTTCTCCAAAGAGGATATAGGAATGCGCAATGAGCACATGAAAAGACGCTCAGCGTCACTAATCACTAAGAAAGTGCAAATCAAAAGTACGATGAGATCCTACTTCTACCCATTAGAATGGCTACTGCAAGAAAACACAGAAAACAAGTATCGGCAAGGATGTAGGGAAATTGTGCACTGTGGATGGCAACGGAGTATGTTACAGCTTCTCTGGAAAACAATATGGCAGTTCCTCTAAAATTACAAATAGAATTCTCATATGACCCAGCAATTCCACTTCCTTGAGGACATGGCCAAAAGAATTTAAAGGAGGGTCTTGAAGAGATACTTGTACACGCATGTTCATTGCAGCATTATTCACAATAGCTAAGAGATGGAAGCAATCTAAGTGCTCATCAGTGAATGAACGGATAAGCAAAGTGTGCTGTACACATACAACGGACTATTATTCAACCTTAAAATGAAAGAAAATTCTACAACATGCCACAATATGGATGAACCTTGAGAACACGATGCTAAGTGAAATAAGCCAGTCACAAAAAGGCAAAGACTGTATGATTCCACTTGTATGAGGTACTTAGAGTAGCCAAAATCATAAAGCCAGAATGGTGGTTTCCAGGGCCTCAGGAAAGGGGAGAATGGGGAATTCTCATTTAAAAGGTATAGAGTTTCAGGTTTGCAAAATGAAAGGAGTTACGGGGATGGAGAGCAGGGGGTGATTGCACAACGACACCACTGAACTGTGCACGAAAATGATTAGGACAGTAAACTTTATGTGTATGTTATCACAATAAAAACGGAAGCACTTATTTTGCTTCTAATGGAATTAGTGGGCCGGCCGTGTCTTGCACGTGGCAGATGAAAGGTTCTGTGATGTGCCCTCAACTTGGTTGGCTCAACACCCACAGTTCCCTTAAATAACCTGGCAGACACAATTCACCATCTGGAGCCCCGCTGAAACCCAAGTGCCCATTGTCTACCACCCATCTGTGTCTCTGTGGGTGAATGTGTGTGTGTGTGTGTGTGCGCGCACGCACGCACATGCATGTACAGGGGAAGCCAGGAGCTGTCCAACAACTCAGCCCCGTGGATCTGGTACATCAGTGAGCTTCGTTCACGGCCAGAGGATGAAAAGGCGCGGCATAACACAGTTCTGACGTCAGATTGGCCAGACCACTAAAAGAGAGGAAACGACCACCGAGGAGGTGGGGTCTCACTTCTTGGTCTGTATTTTGTTATTTGTAACCGAGACCCATAAGTGCCAAAAACCTCAGGAAAGCCTGGGAGAGGCATCAAATAAGATAGAAGGAAATGACCTTTAAGGCAACAAAAAGATGGAGTGACTGAAAAAAAGAAAACACCTTTTTTTTTTAGCAGTGATCGGAAAATCACTGAGTATTTATCATGGCAGACCTCTGAACACAGCTGTACTATGAGAGTGAAAACAGAAGGCAATTTAGAAGAAAAATCTCTTAGTGTTAACGTTGCTCTCAGTGGATAATTCAAGCACAACATCTCATGTAGAAAGTCCTATGATTGGAGAAGGAGCAGTGAGCAAGCTCAGCGGACGTCAGCGGTGTTTCTGCATGTGCCTTCCCCCACCTCCCCCTGCTGTCCTCAAGCTTTGGGTGAGGCTGAGCCCACGGGTAGGTGCATGGCCTGGGTAGGCACTACTTGCCTCCATTGGCTCAGCCACTGAGGTGGCCGCGGGTCAGAGGGTGACCTGAGTCTATCAGAGCCAATGGCCCTCGATGCGGCACTGAGGTGAAGTGGGGTGTAAAACTAGAGCAGCCAGTGGCTGTTTCTGCCACTGCTTGGGGCAATTCCGCCTGAAAATGAAGCCAACAGGGAAAGGCAGAGCAAGAAATGACGCGCACGAGAGAGATTTCAGATATCGTGAAGCAGCCGGATATGGCCAACGCCTGAAGCAATACCACTAGACTTTTCCATTAGGTGAGTCAATAATTTCCTGGTTTTGATTAAGCCAGCTTGATTGGGGTTCTGTCACTTGGAACTGAAAATGTTCTGACTAATTCAAGGTGTAAATGTCTGGTTGCAATAGATTGTTTCCGTTTAACCACAATCCATGCTCTGGAACACAGGGTTTATTCCTACACGTAAGCCACATACTCTTAATGGGCTAAATGTAAGTTATTTGGAAGGGCAGAAGGGAAATGTAATCCATTTGGGGGATACATGTAAATAATAAGATGCAATATTAAGAACATTAACAGCAAACACTTGTTAAATGTTACTCAGTGCTAGTACTAAAGACGGGTCATGTAACTCAAACCTGGTAACGCTTCAAGGTAAGTATTCTCATTGTCTCTATTTTAAATACAGAGAGACTGACTCAGCACCCGAGACAAACCATGACATCCCATAGTCACGGATGAACAAAGTGCTTTAACTAGCAGGTGACTGTTCATGCCAGGCCCTATGCCTGGGGAGGCTCACAAGCGCGACCCCAGCACACACCTTGGCGCTGCGCTGCCCCGTACCCGGACTCAGCCACCCTCTGGTGCCCTGGGTCACCCCTCACCATAGTGACATACATGACAACACGCCACAGAGCTGGCTTTCCTTCTGCAGGTTGCAAACCTTCAGGGGCTCATGAAACTGATTTAATGAGTGGAGACTAGAAGTATTTCCCCCCATGAACAGAAACTATGCTGTCAGGTTACAGCGTATGTTATTAGAGTAAATATTGCTTTGTGAAGCCTTTTTAGTTATATCCGGATACACATTTGTACACATAGGTACTGGGTCATGATGTAAAATACAGCTTACTGTATATCACTGTCAAAAGAGGTTTTAAGGCCACTGATGTAGCACCGACAGCTCTGTGCATGTTGGCGTAAACTCGCCTACCCCAGGACACACAGAGTCAGGGGTGGGAGAGACGTAGATGACAGAACCCAGTGGCCTCGAGAGTAGAAGGAAATTAAAACTGACCCACACTGCAATGCATTTTCATGAGGAAATCCTTTCAGATAATCCCTTTGGCTCCCCCGGAGCCCTTGTTCCTTTACTAAATATTACAGACGATGAATCTTATCACAAAACCCTCCATATCGGACGGTTACGTAGTCACTCAAAACTGAAGCGGGATGCCAGTGATATGAAACCAGAATGTGCTGTGTGTGAGCTACTGAGGCTCACGCAGGGAGAGCGAGGGCCAAGGCCCCAGGCAGCCCCGCAGGCACAAGGCCGACATGTAAACTCACCGGGAACACTGGAGTTTGGGGGAGAAATAAAAATGGACGAGCACAGCAGCAGCCCTGACAGATCAGGCTCCCTACCCCCCTCTGGAGTTCCCAGCTAAACCAGCACAGAGGGGCCGAGGGCCACTACACACTCTCCTTCCCCCCACCAGGCTTCCTGGCTCCCTTCCTTGCCCGGTGAAAAGATACTTCAACTTTGAGTCAACTGTTGTCGTAAATTGCTTATGAGAGCAAAGTAAATTATGCCATCAGTTTCCTGTCACTTCCCAGAGGTGAGAGGCAGGCCTGCATCTGCTTCAAAGCACTGAGCCCAGGCCAGCGGCAGCCTGTCCCCAGTCGCTCACAGCTAACACGCTGCACCGGAGAGCCCGTCTCATCACAGGCTCGTCCAGAACAGATTTTGTTTCAATTCTGTTCAGACAGTTAACAATTAATCCCTGAAGCTTACATTCCTTCGAGTTTGTCCAAAGTTCTCACTCTTTTAGCTTCTCCCCCAACACAAGTTGTTTAACTTCCTAAAGTCAGGAACTATTCCTTGTCAGTATATGTTTCATCGGTGGCCCTGAACCTCTGTGGTTTAGGAAAGCCCCTATGCGCATCTAATGAAAGCTCTGGGCCAGCGGTTCCCAACCTGTGGGTCTCGACCCCTTTGGCGGTCGAATGACCCTTTCCCAGGGGTCGCCTAAGACCATCCTGCATATCAGATATTTACATTACGATTCATAACAGTAGCAACATTACAGTTATGAAGGAGCAACAAAAATAATTTTATGGTTGGGGGTCACCACAACATGAGGAACTGTAGTTAAAGGGACAGAAGGTTGAGAACCACTGCTCTGGACCCTCTCTCAAGGAAAATGCACGCAGGTGTATAGGGGTATGTGCATGCACGCACACTTCCGCTAGATTTCAGGGGCTTTCTCGATACCCAGAAAGCCCTGCACTGTCTCCTAGAAAGAGTATGAATCCCAGGTTAATATTCTCAATTCTAATCCCTATCACCTTTTACAGTATTAAACATATTTGTAGGGGAAAAAAATCTGTTCACTTCTAGAATTAGGTGTTTTATCGTTAACACATTCCAAACCAAACCAAACAAAACCCCAAAACAAAACAAAACAAACAAAAAAACCCACCACAAAACATTTCCTACTTAACTCTATTATACTTCAGAGATGGCCAATCAGTTAAGCATTTGGGGCAGCCATTAGGACTGTGCTGCGGGCTAAAAGGGATATGAAAAATGTAGACGGCTCAGCCCTTTGTCTTAACAAAACCACTGTGGAGACACAACAGTTGAAAAAAGCCCACACACAGCTGTATGCTAAGTCGTATGGCACCAACTATAGGTATATTGGGAATTAGACTTTATTCTTCTTTGATCTTCACAGTGGGCATCCAGGGCCTTTTCTGCCTTAGCATCAGTTTCTCTTCTGGTTACATCACCTTGATTTGTGTTGGGGCCACGCGCTGGAGCTTCAGGTGAGAGAGGGGGACATGACCCAGCCCTGGTGATCACAGCGTTCGTTCCACCTGCCTTGCCACAGTGGTTTCTTCGGGAACAGCAAGTGCCCCAAACTCATCTAAAGAGACTCGACACTTGGACGTCGACCCACATGTTTACAGTGAGAAACTCTCATTTGCTAGTTATAAACTGAGAGGGCGGAGCCAGCAGCTGCAGGCGGCCATGCTGAAGCCATAAGGAGGGACCTGAAGGAGAACAAGGTCAACCAGGAGGAAGCAGAGCCAAGAAACGGGCGTGGTTTGACCCCCGAACACAGCTGTGGCGACAGCTCTTTTCGAGTGTGGGAGCTATCAATTCCGAGCCTCGCAGAGTGCCTTGATGGCCACAGCACTCAGGCTCTGCACGTCTCCACCCCATAAGGTGTCCCCTCTCAAAGGCTATCTGGAACTTACTAAGTTGCCCTATAACATGAAAGATCTAAAATAATGAAGGATTCATTTATCGTTACTTTACTTGATGCCATTACAATGTTAGTCAACAAAAAACAATGATCTTTATCTGATTAAAGGCACATATTTTCCATTTTATTTAATACTAGAGAATTTTGTGCACTGAGGGGGGGGGTGTCCCTCAGCCCAGCCTGCACCCTCTCCAATCTTGGACCCCTTGGGGGATGTCCTACTGCCGGTTTAGGCCCGATCCCACAGGGACATCCCTCTCACAATCTGGGACTGCTGGTTCTCAACTGCTTGCCTGCCTGGCAGCCTGATCACACCCTCACCACTCCCCTGCCAGCCTGGTTGCCCCCAACTGCCCTCCCCTGCAGGCCTGGTCCCCCCCCTGCCCCCCGCCAATTGCCCTCCCCTGCAGGCAATCTTGTGGTGACCATCTTGTGACCACATGGGGGCGGCTATTTTTGACCACATGGTGGCAGCCATCTTGTGCAAGGGTGTGACAATCAATTTGCATATTACCTCTTTATTATATAGGATATATGTGTGTTAAAAACTTTTTTGTAAACTAACATCTTAAAATGCAACAATAAGCAAAGTACATTGCTAGGAAACACCACTAGTATAAGATGATCTAATTTGTTGTCTAAAGTATTAGAGGAGCCCAGCTGGTGTGGCTCAGTGGGTGAGCATCGATCTATGAACCAGGAGGTCACAGTTTGATTCCCAGTCAGGACACGTGCCCCGGTTGCAGGTTCCATCCCCAATGGGGGGTGTGCAGGAAGCAGCCAATCAATAATCTCTCATCATTGATGTTTCTATCTCTTCCTCTCCCTTCCTCTCTGAAATCAATAAAAATGTATATTTTTAAAAAATAAAGTATTAGAGGAAATTAAGTAAAAGCTGAAACAGTATAGCCTTTTAGGACCAACCCACATCTCCAAGATGAAAAAAAATTAAGGTCCAAGGCTAAAACGCTAAAATATATCTTAAAGGAAGTGAAAACAATACACGAAGTACTACAGAGTTTAAAAACTGTTATCCCTAGGTGGCAGTATTATAGAAAATTAAAACAAAAACAACAACTGTGCACTGTTCCCAAATCGTCCATCCAGATCATATCTTGATAATGAGAAAAAAATGAGCTTTTAAAAATAAATGACAAGATAATGATACAGATTGAAAATAATATGCTTCTCTTTCAACATTAACTTCATTAAAAACATGTTCATATGTTTTACTGCAAGAGCCTTTAAATGGTGAAGTAGACATTTAGGTGTTTTCAGGTATGTTTCCAGAAAGTTTCTTGGGATCACCAGATCAGAGGGTCAAAATCAGGGGCAAGACGACACCAAACAAAATGGTAGACTTCAGCGAGTTTTCCAGAAGTCTTCCAAAGAAAACGTTGAAGGCATTTTGGGCGAAGTGTTAAATGCTAACAAGGTCTTGCAATCAATAAGTTTTTCTCAGAGTGTCTAACTTCAATTCTATTTTATACTTGATCTCTGCAAAAGTAAAATTATCCTTGCATTATAAAAAGAAACATCTTGTCCCAGCTCCCAAAAAGGATATAAAATATCTGGTTATGTAACTGCCTTTTAACTTTTTAGCTGTGTTTTTAAAAATTTGAAACTCATCTTGATTTGAAACATGAGCCCACTGATTCCAAAAGCCATGCTGCGATTGAGAGAAATTCATGCCTCATAGTTTATGTGTTCACAGCAAGAACCATTGTGGAGAAAGCTTAATAAGACATTCTCATTTTATATTAAAAATCCATAATCTGAATTACTAATTATATTCATTCCGTTACTGCACATCCATAAATGCCATTGTACACACTAATCATTAAAATTCACTGTGGAATAATAACTTTAAAATCTCATCTTGAACCCAAAGCTACTTAAAATTACTATATTATCTTTAATTTATTTCTACCTTAAATTTGGTTAAAATGTCCCTGCAGACTTTTTATATAAAAATCTAAATATGAGGAGACAACAAACTCTAAAACATTCCATTGCCACAGGAAATATAAACTGTTCACATGCATAAATTCTTAATAAAAACAAAAGCTTCAGCTTGGACTGAAACAGACCCATAAATACAGTAAGAAAGAATCCTCTGAAAAGACAATTGTTATTTTCTAAGGAAAATACTTTTGAAAACAATATGTGTCCTATTTACCAAATGCAAGTAATTCCATGGATGTGTCCATGGTGAGGGTTGGGTAAAGACCTGGCATTTTATGAAACCGCACAGCAAATACCCTATGTGCTACTGGAAGCATTAGGCTTTGGGTGGTTACAAACAAATAACAAACAGCCTGAGAAAACTAGAAGTTTCCCCAGAGCAAGTCTCTGAAATACAACTGGACCATTCAGACAAGGGAGTAGCATGGGATGAGCTATAGTTTCCAGTAGCCCCTAAGCAATGCTTCCCAGTGGTAGAGATGCTCAGATTTTTAAAATCCATATGCTGGTGACACAGGCATGTCCAGTTTATCAAAGCCCACCAACATGAGCACATCATACTTCATGACTCACGAGGGTCTCATGTTCTCCTTCCCCCTTCTCCAAAGTCTCGTCACACCATCCTCTCCCGTCACACAGGCCTACTCCTTGACACACCAAGCAGTTTCCCATTGTATTTCCTCCTCCCCCTTCATAAGGATGGACCATCA